>KZ538373.1:0-38176 GCA_000934665.2 Catajapyx aquilonaris
GGGGGGGGTGTAGGGGTCCGAAAATTTGCACCCCGCCATTTTTGGACAGCCTGGTCCCAAATCAACCCAAAACCATCATAAAATCAATTTCAGCACGAAAATCCTACGGGAGCTGTTTTGATGACATACCATACCACACTATCCATTGTTGCCACTGTTTACAAATTGAGTGACTGACGCGGACGACCCAGCGACGGATCTCTTCTGCCTGCGCACTCACTCATTCGATTTGTAAACAGTGGCAACAATGGAAGCGCTATCCATGGGCTGATGTTTGAATTGGCCCGCCGGACAGGGTTGCCAGGTAACGCACTACAACATAAGCAGCTTAGGCCGAATTTGTCAATAGCTGCGTGATAGCTGTTCGGACAAAAAAGTTGGACCACCCTGTATATATAAGCGTGAAATCGACGCAAAAAAACCACGCTTATACCAAGCGTGATCACGTCACTCATACCTATATGTGTCACTTTTGGTGACGCATATCCTCATGCATAAAGCAAAGATTTTAACTCATACAGTGGCCATATGCGTGATCAAAGTACGTTTAAAAGCCACTTCACGTATAAAAATAAGAGTGATTCCATATTATCACGCATAAAACGATTGTAAGCGTGATTGTATGCGTCAAAAGTTAGTGTACAGTTGACTCCCGATATAACAACCTCGGCTAAGACAGATTCTCGATTATAACAGACTCGAAAGGCTGTTCCCGGAATATTCCATAAGGTCCTCTATGTATATTTTTACTCTTGATGTAACAAACTCATTTTTCACATCACCTCGGGTATAACAGACCATTTCTGGGTCCCTTGGGAGAAAATATTTGTATTTTTGTTGATAGTTTCAATAATGAGTATATAGCAGTGTGCATTTTAGGCAGACCATGACACGGAATGTCATTTAACATCAGGACAACAATTGCTGTCAGTCTTATGCCGGTTTCAGCCTTATTTGCATACATTTGCCCCAATCTTCCCTCATATTCGTTCTATTTAGGCCCACCTATCTCGCTTTTCCGGAAAAGGCTAAAATGATAGGCTCCATGTGTGCAAAGTGGGCCTTTTCAATATTACCTTACCCACCTATGAACAAAACAACAATCCCCCACCATTTTGTTACATTCACGCGCACTAACCCAGAACTGTCAGTCACTTCTGCACTATTTCTGATGCTAAACACCCCTACGATCGAATACACTAAAATAACTTCTGTGTATGTCCCACCCAAGTAACGTGCACCAATAAACCTTCCTGACAACTCATCTCTTGAGTGCAGTCTCTGTTAGTTGAAATTACTAGGAAATCCAAGCTAAGGATCCATCATGAGGATTGCTGTTTTTTAGTGTCCCATGGGTCATGGAAGGCGACACGCGACGATCAGATTGAGTGCGGCTCTGTTTCATCGAAAAGACAGTTAACAACAAGTCTGGTTATGATTCACTAAGTAAACTGCCATTATAGCCATTTTTGTAATTTTCAGTATTTTAAGCTCAACAGTTACATTGTTACTACTAGGCAACTCCATGCCATGTGGACCCAAATATGGAGTCTCAAAACTTAAGGGGTTCACCACAAGAGGTATGGGGTCAAATGTCAGTCTGGCGCCGATAGCCATTACGTGAATGACCTAACAGGGTGTACTAAAAATCCCCTTTTGGGCAACTTGTCCTCCCCACGTTGGCTTTTAAGCTAATGGGACAGACTTGACTTTTTTGCGGTTTTCTGGCAAGCAACCGTGGCTAAACTTAAAATTGCATGAGAACCACTCAGGTTTACTCCCAAACGTAACATTTCTCATTTTATTGTGGGGAAACTATAAAAAAAACGACACGTGCTTGTAGTTTTCTAGTCGAGAAGTTTAGGTCAACTAATAAGGGGTTGGAAATAGTAGAGATCCGTTGAAATGGAAACCGCGCTTCCTCAATCGAGAGAGATCCGTTGAAATGGAAACCGCGCTTCCTCAATCGGGGAGATCCGTTGAAATGGAAACCGCGCTTCATCAATCGGGAGAGATCCGTTGAAATGGAAACCGCGCTTCCTCAATCGGGAGAGATCCGTTGAAATGGGAACCGCGCTTCATCAATTTGGAGAGATCCGTTGAAATGGAAACCGCGCTTCGTCAATCCTACAAACTGGAGATGAACAACTACATAGTCCCAGTGATGATATGTGATGATCTTTTGTCTATTGACTCCAGTGCATATTACAAGGTGTGGATGCTACGTGTATCCACCATGTGATGTGGTGGCTATAACTCGCGTGCTTTTGGGTGATCGGATGGCTCGCATGTCCTCCAGCCATTCGCTTTCATTTGAATAATGGAATCAATGGAAGTGAAGGCTCCGTTTCGATAATGAGAAGGGGGGGGGGGGGGGGGNGGGGGGGGGGAGAACCAGATGAATCGCCTGCTGCTCCTCCGCTCCGGGAGCAATCGCCTTCTTCTCCACCTATAGCACGCACGCACCTCATCTCACATCATATAATGTGCTTCTCCAAAACCGGTACCTCTCCAAAAACCCTTCTTAATCACTTCTCTCGTGACCTTACAGATCCTCCCTAACATATATAGATCTGGGTCTAGATTGTCTCGAATATAGTCAAATTTCCTGTCCAACTTACGTCATACACAATACATGTGGAATGTCCTCAAAATACGGTTTGGAAAAGGGACACGACATTATTTCCGGGCATGTTCGTGATGTCGTCAGACCGCATTGACAATTTGGATCGACTAATTGCAATCGCTCCAGGCACGATCTAATTGGTGCAACTTAGCATGGTTCTAATGTCGTTAGGGAAATGCCGCTTACACACAATATAATCTACTTTAGACAAAAATGGCACAGTATGGACAATCCAACGGAAAGAGCCACTACAATCTTCTACGCACCGTACCAGTACGGCCTACAGCTTTAGGAGTGGTGTCAAATTTTGCCCGTGTTTTCTATATTTGCAAACCACTTTTGTTTTTTGGAAACGCTGACGAGGGACTTCGTAAAACTCAAAAAACGAAAGAAAAAAGTCCGCTTCCACGGAATTCCAATTTCCGCCGTTCCAGCCGCCAGAGCGCCACCTCCTGGGGGCGACTTGCTTCTGCACTTCACCGTCGGATGTCGATTCGATGCTGCTGATGCGGGACTCTCTCTCCACTTTCGCACTTTTGCCTAATTTTGGCAAGTTGGTGCATATAGTACAGGCTTATTGGTGCAACTTGTGTGGAAATGTCACGAAATTGACAAATTCAGTGCTTGACATGTTTCTTACATCACATAATACTTATGACAAAAATAGCACTTTCGATAACTAATATGGACAATCAAGCTGAGAGAACCGCAATAACTTATATGTATAAAAAAATTAAATGACCCTCATAAAACTGTTTATATCCCTCTAAACCACCCGTAATACCCTTTAATTGAGGGTCTACATCAAACACGTTACAACCGACAAATCAATCCTATAAATCAACCCTCTATGGCAGAATAAACCAGCCTTAACCTGACATATGAATGCGCAGCCATTTCCGCCTGGTTTACTCGACTTTTAAGCCTTCAATCAAGGTAAGCACTGTTTCAAAAGAGATATGGCTCAAATTACGTGCATTATTTATCTCGAGCATGTGTGTTCATGACCATGCAATGTGTCTTTTACAACCCCAAACGTCCCTCAGGATGAATTACAACCCGTCACCCCTGGGACTTTGCAGCACCAAAAAATTGTCGATAAGAAAGTCACAATAACGGTTACACCAACCGGTTGTAAATCAGTTGGCGTGACGCAACTTCAGCTCATCCCTTGATCAGAATTTGGAGAGGGCTCGTTAGTAATTGAATCATTTGTGTATGTGCGTGAGTTGTGTCCACTGCTGATGTAGGTATAGGTTAGAGAGTAACTGAAGAGGTGGAGGAAGCTATTTGTAGAAAGGTTCGAGGATTTATGTCCTACTGGCAATTGTTCCAACTCGCCACTTTTGCATCCAAAAAATCGGATCACGAAAACAATCNNNGGGGGGGGGGCACTAATAAATGAGGGGCTGTAAAATTAATATTCGGTTCGAGGAGGGGGCGGGAGGAAGAAGGGGGCGCACGGTTGATTGATTACCGTCGATTTCGAGAGGGCTGCACGCCAAATGTCATATCGGACGCAGCTCCCAAGAATAAAGATTGAAATTTGATCGATTGTTGAGGCGTTGGGCCAAATTGCAAACCTGACGTGCATCCTTAAACTTGATGGGATTGGAAACTGCGCAGAAGCACTCTGGATTATCATTTCTGCGCATAATGGCGGACCAGGCCCATCTCCCACTTTATGTCGCATCTAACTGCTCAAAAACTGGTGTTTTAACCCGAAATTCTACACAGATCCAATCTTAGGACCTGGCACGACCAGATCAGCTTAATGTCATCCTTCTCTGCGCAGACACGCTATGAATTGGCATAACTGCGCAAGATGGCGGACATGCGCATCTCCCACTTTATGTCGCTTCCCGCGGCTCAGTAACAGTCTGTTTCAACTAAAATCCTGCAGATATCCAATCTTAGGACCTGGCACGACCAGATAAGTTCAGCTTAATGTCATCCTTCACTGCGCAGACGCGCTATGAATTGTCATAACTGCGCAAGATGGCGGACATGCTCATCTCCCACTTTATGTCGCTTCGAGCGGCCCAAAAACAGTCTGTTTCAACTAAAATCCTGCAGAAATCCAATCTTAGGACCTGGCAGGACCTCAGCTCAAACCTGTTTCCTAATGGCTACTACTCAATACCATTGTCATTGCTCATAGCATTAACACCGCCTCCTTTCAGAGTAGAAAGAGCGGAGGAACGATGGGCAGCAGCATGGAATCGGCCTCGGACACAATGGCCGCATAAGGCCCCCTGAGACAGTGAAGGATGGCATCGCGTCAAAGGAACAAAGGAGAAAACTCCCGAAGAGTTCCTCTCAAGTGCCCGCCGGTTCAATTCGAAGTAGCAACATATCAGAGGACTATTTACAAGAAACCCCGCTGGCTGACCTCCCAATCATTAGATTCAATGCCTCGAAGGTGGCCAGCCCACCTGTACAACCCATCTAATGGCGGCATTATCATCTGGCCTCTTAAGGCTTCAAATTGAATTGTATAACTTAATGAACAATTAGGGACCATAATAGAATTATAGGCGGTCAATAAAGCGTGCCGGAAGCTTGATTGTAGTGTTTCAGGTTCTATGTCCAATTATTCTTGGAAAGAATATTTAAATATTGATATGGCCAATATGTTCAAAATTTATGACAAACTCGATAACACTTAACAAATTAGGCCTCCTTACGACTCGGATGTACACATATCTCCCCCTCTATCCCAACATTTATTATTTCAAAAAAATTGCGTACTGTAATCCATCACATAACCTGCACAATCATAGGTTCAACCCCTCTTATTACCAAGATTGACTAACCCCCCACTCAGAAGGACAACCCTCGCATTGTTCACCAATTCAAATGGAAATTATAGCCAAATCAAATACACCAGGCGACGCTCAAATTACAGTAGCCTACATAATACACCATTACACTGCTCTATACCCCACCGTTTTTGGGGGGAGGAATAAGCGTGAGCCAATCTCTAGCTCTATCTTAAACCGTATTGACACAAATATTCCGCCATTTTGAAACTCACAAACCGAAACGGTTCATGACCTCTTATATCTAAGTACCCTCATTACTGATCATATCGTGTGTGATCGACCCGGTAATAGCATTTTGCACAGTCCTTATTATAGCTATTGTTATATTGCTAGTTATTATTGGTTATTTATTAGTTATTATCTTATTATTGGTTATTATTTGTTAATTATCAGTTATTTCTACATAGTTAATTTCTACTCATTATCTATTAGTAATTAGTTATTTCTACTCATTATCTATTAGTAATTAGTTATTTCTACTCATTATCTATTAGTAATTAATTATTTCTACTCATTATCTATTAGTAATGAGTTATTTCTATTTATTATCTATTAGTAACGAGTTATTTCTATTTATTATCATTAGTAATGAGTTATTTCTACTTATTATCTAATATTGGAAATTATTTATTATTAGCTATTTCTACTTATTATCTAATATTGGAAATTATTTATCATTAGCTATTTCTTATTATTATCTAATATTGGAAATTATTTATCATTAGCTATTTCTACTTATTATCTAATATTGGAAATTATTTATCATTAGTTATTTTACTTATTATCTATTATAAATCATCTGCCATTAGTTATTTTACTTATTATCTATTAGAAATCATTTGTAATTAGTTATTTTACTTATTATCTATTAGAAATCATTTGTAATTAGTTATTTCTACTTATTATCTATTAGAATTTATTATTAGTTAGTAGTAGTTATTTTAGTCATTAGTCATCATTAACTATTGTTAGTTGTTATGGGCGATTTCTGCTTAATATTAGTTATTATTAATTAACAGGTAACACCAGGTGTCTCTCACATCAAATCCGCCATATTAGGGCCCCCATGCCTTATTTTGATTTCTTACTCTGTGCTCCACCTGCCAGTCCACATATCATATGTAATGTGGTTCGACATGCATCGGGGAGCCCCTCTCTTTGAAGTGGCCGACACGCACATGCAACTAAGGCCATACTCTGATTGGCATCCCCTTTATCCTCTCCCACCAAAAAAAAAGACAAGTTAGACGACGACACGACAAACTAACAAGAGCGCACGATTCTAACTACATACACATAGTGTAAGTACACTAATCAAATGGCGTGATATGAAGTGGACAGGATTTTGACGCGTCTGACTTTGTCAATATTGAAACTACAGGCTGGCTTTTTTATATATAAAGAAAAAGGAGAGACCAATGTTTCCCACGCGATGGTGTCGCGTGTCCTGGTTTGTTTGTCCCGGACACTTCTGATTTATTTGGGGTGTGTAGCGACATCTATGAGTCGGACAGCATGCCAAGATGCCGATGGAGTCATCCATCACCATTTTTGTGACCTGTATAACCTTTTCCCATTGGCGCCTGCCTTTTGGGGCGGCTGTAATTTTACGTATCACAGGCCGTAAACGTGACAAGTGCTTGGGGAGAATTGCGAATTGATACAATAGGAACTAGGAACGTGACTAGGAATAGAAATTGGGAAGGGTGGACTAAAAGCCTTTGGTTTTACGATCGTAAGGGGGGAAAAAACAGGATAAGAAGTTCTGAGAAATTCATCGTATTGTTTCCCCCCCCCCCCCCAAAAAAAAAATCCAAAAATATTAATTTTATTTTAGTTAAAATAATTAATAAGACACAGTACTGTACATTCAGGTTAAAGCGACCCCACCGGATTTTCAGTGAACTAGTCACTAGTGTACCGCTTATGTAATTTAAAGTTTATATTTATATTTTAAAACCAGTTAAGTGTTAAAACCTGGTTAAAACCATCCATCTCACAAGATCGAGACCCTCATGCCATCTACCAGCCAACCATTGCTTCCTAATCCTGCCACTAGGCTTTCCCCTCACTCTCTCCCGCCATCTGTCCGTACTAGCCCGAACCTATTTTCTAGGTTTTTTATTTCCCTTTGGATAGATTCCGGTTTTTCCACGTGAGTTGGCTTTTTGTGAGTATTGACGTGCTGGGGTTGGATCGGTCCTACCCTCCTCATTATAGTGATGAGGGACTAATCAAAGTAAGCGGACCAATAATGTCGTTAATTAGCCTGCATAATAACTGCATTCATTTTTTGAGGTGGTTTTTGGGACAAGCTTTTTAAGCAATATTTTCATTAGGCATTAAATTGGCACGAACTTATTCAAGGAGGACAAACCAACTATTTATAGTTACAGAGAGTAATGCAGGTATTACCAGTTTTACGTCGGGAATTGGTTCCAGCAAAATGCGCGGCGTAAAGTGAAAAGGCGTAAAACGAGACAAAATTATAATGGGAGGTAAATGAGATAGGTTCCAAGCTTTCCAAAAATTTCCCTCGGTTATTTTAAAATATCGGTTAAAAATTTCAGTTACTGTATTTTAAAGTATTCGGGTATTTAAAATTTTAGCAGCTATTTTTTGAAGTATTGTTCGAAATTTAAATTCATTTTAAAATACTGCACTATTCAAAAGTTTTACAGCTATTTTAAAATATCGTTTAAAAGTTTATCAGCTATTTTAAAGTATTATTGCTTAAAATTTTAAGTTATTTAAAAATACCGTATTATTCAAAAATTTACCAGCTATTTTAAAGTATAGTTTAAAATTTTGACAGCTAATTTAAAGTTTGGCGTGGAGCCTTTATGGTCTGCTCACCGTAACTCTGACACAGCTAATTTAGTATATTTAAAATTTTATGTTATTTGAAACATCATTCGAAAATTTAAGTTATTCTTAAAAGCACTTTTTTTTACGTTACCCCGTGATAGGGCCACAGGCCCTTTTAGGGGGGTGGAATACCACCATCCTTCAGTTTTCCTGTAATTTTTCTTCTGACTCCGGTGCAAGGATGAAAGGACGATATGCGGGGTAATGATGGGGATTTCTGGGGAGGGGACACAGGTTTAAAAGCACTATTTAAATAGTTAACAATAATTTATTACTACATGGCTTTTTCATAGTTTTTCAAGGCGAATACTGCTGCCCCCTACAGCAGCGATAGCAACAGTAATGAAGCAATATTACATCCGTAATGAACATGCCCCCTTGAACTTCTCATTTAATTATCAACGTATTATTCGTTTATTCCTGTCCAATTATTTCGGTCCTAATGAGGTCACGTTCTTTATCCCCCTTCAGGGCTGCCTGCATAAAACTCAGTTTTAATTAGTGCTCATTACTAATTTTCCCCTCGAGTAATACGCATTGCAGTAAAGCCACGTTTGCAAATGAGGCCAGAGACAACATTAAGTTTTAAATTATTTTTAAAATAAGGATGATCAAAATGGGGCGCATGCGCTCTCGTGACTCTGAAAAAAACCAAGTTGCCCTGAGGGGGTCAGAAGGTTTATTTCTATAGGAGAGTCTTTGGGGGTGAGCATTCCCCGCCTGGAGTGGTCAGGTAGCTTCCCACAAGCGCCAAAATGACGGGCCTCTTAATGAAAAGCGGGATTTCACTACAGGTGGTACAAGACCAGCCCACCTGAGGCGCCACAATGAATTTTAACCAAAAAATTTATATAAAATTTTTTAAGAAATTGTGGTACACACTACTAGTGCAATGTTCGCCTCGAAACTTAACTTGGCAAAGACTCGTTGCAAATCACTTTCAAGGCTGTTTGTCTGCATCTTCTTGAGGACAATGGCCGCGCGTGGGCCACCCCGATTGTCACCTCTGACTCACAGACGCCATATTATTATTATTTTTTGCACCATTTGCATCTAGCTAAAGGAAACAAAGAGTTCCCAATTGACGCCAACCATTCGTTTCATATGCATGAAACCCTCTCTACATCTTAAAGGTGCCCTCTCAAGGACATGGTTCCTCCCTAAAAGACGCCCCCCTCCTGTGGTGCTAAAGGTTGCCAACTTGTCCACTAACTATTCTACTGAACTTTTCATGGAAAATTGGCTACAGGGTGCTAACCCCTGTCAGTTGATGATTTACAGGGGGCTTGGAGCCGGATTACACCCTATGCCAGCTTCAACGGCCACTCGAAGCTTTCGTGAAATATACAGTATACCGTGTTATATATAGTTATATATAACTACATGTATAAGAGTATAACTGTATATAGCTATATGTATAAGAGTATAACTGTATATAGGAATATAGCTATATGTATAAGAGTATAACTGTATATAGGAATATAGCTATATGTATAAGAGTATAACTGTATATAGGAATATAGCTATATGTATAAGAGTATAACTGTATATAGGAATATAGCTATATGTATAAGAGTATAACTGTATATAGGAATATAGCTATATGTATAAGAGTATAACTGTATATAGAAATATAGCTATATGTATAAGAGTATAACTGTATATAGAAATATAGCTATATGTATAAGAGTATAACTGTATATAGGAATATAGCTATATGTATAAGAGTATAACTGTATATATGAATATAGCTATATGTATAAGAGTATAACTACAGTATATATAGTTATACATCTGGTTATATATAACTATAAGTTATGCACATAGTTATATATAACTATAAAGTTATGCATATAGTTATATATAACTATAGTTATGCATATAGTTATATATAACTATATATAGTTATACCAAGAGCTCTTGGTTATACATATAGTTATATATAACTATATATAGTTATACCAAGAGCTCTTGGTTATACATATAGTTATATATAACTATATATAGTTATACCAAGAGCTCTTGGTTATACTTATAGTTATATGCATAACTATGCATATAGTTATACGTCATATAGTTATATAGTATAGTTATACATATAGTTATATAGTATAGTTATACATATAGTTATATAGTTATACATATAGTTACATAGTTATATAGTATAGTTATACATATAGTTATATAGTTATACATATAGTTATATAGTTATACATATAGTTATATAGTTATATATAACTGTTAGTTTATTGTCATTTTTCATTCACAGTGACATAATATCTACCATCTCCCATAATCGCAGGGATTGTTCCGAGACCATTTCGTTTGCGCCATCCCCATAATGACGGGTCTTCCCATCCACAAAACAGTATAATCTGTGCGAAAGCGCAGGTCCGGATCTCTCTTTACGACCAGAGGCCATATACAAGGTCACCACCAGACGGAACTACACACGTGTCGTGTCCCCCTTGAGCATCGATCCCCCGGATTCTCCGGGCCCACACAAAGTGGGTGTACCTGCACACCTAGTTGCTGCTCGGTTAGTCGTGTCTGGAAGCCCGTTTTCTTTGGACCCCAGCTCCACCACCAAGTCCCTCAACCCCTGCTCGCCCTCCCAGTCCCTTCGAGCCCCTCAAGGGAAACAACCCAGTGGGGCAGGTTTTCCAAGAGCGAGAGGCCACTCCACTTGTGTAGGCTCATCGGTCAGGTTGTGTTGGTGGTTTCGTAGAGTGCGAAGGGGGGTAACAATCAACCGGATGTTGCTGATTGTTGTGGTAGCATCGTCATCTAGAGAGACGTCTATTGGAGGCAGACGGCCAAGGTGAGAAAAACTATTCCTATCCAGACAGTCCCTCATTCCTTAAGAGATTGGTGAAGCACCTCTATTCCTCGGGTTGTCCATTTATAACACCCCGCGCCTAAAGAAACGTTCCTCTGCCAAAAATGAGGCCAATGGTGGCAGCCAGAAGGATGTAAATACATCCCGTCATCCTGATTGTAGCCACCATTGAGGCGCCAGCCAGTTTCCTTTATAACTATGCCAGCAAAAGTCTCACTTCGAGGTCTGAATAAAGTGGTGAGTGTATAGCCAACATGCGGTTGGCGACATCTCACTCTCAATTTAGGTAAATAAATAAATAAATAGAAAAGATTAGGTGAGGGAGTGTGAGGAATTGATCAACTGTTATCCCTCCTGGACAGTTTTCCAGCCCCCATATTAAATATTTATTAAATAATCTGAGTTATTGTTAAAGTTTGACAATATTTCACGATCTTATTCACACTCCTGGACAGTTTTCCAGCCTTTACTTATTAAATATTTATTAAATAAATGCATCAACATCACAACATGTCCCTATGAGGGATAGTCAGCGTGATAGGGAAATGTCGTGATGTTGATGATGATGATTAAATAAATTACCAGAAGATTGCGAAATATTGTCTTTGAGAATAACTCGCAGTTTATTTAATACATATTTAATAAGTAATAACGGCTCGCGAAAACAGCCCAGGAGAAGTGTGGAGATTGTGAAATATTGTCAAACTTTCATAGCTGTAAATTCGTGTGAAAGTTTGACAATATTTCACAATCTTCACTCCTGGACAGTTCTGCAGCTATTATTTATTTAATTAATATTTAATAAACACGTGAATATTGCGAAATATTGTCAAACTTTCAGAACTGAGAGTTCTTCCAAAAGTTTGACAATATTTCACAAGAATTCGCAGTCTGAAAGTTTGATAGATTTCACACTCTTCTTGGACAGTTTGGAGCCTTTGCAATTTATTATTATTATTAATTAAATAAATAAATAAGAGTTGGAAAACGGCACAGAAATGTGAAATATTGCCAAACTTTCAGACTGCGAATTCTTGTGAAATATTGTCAAACTTTCGGAACTGTGAGTTCTTCTGAAAGTTTGACAATATTTCACAATCTTCACACTTTTGCGCCGTTTTCCAGCTCGTATTTGTTTATTTAATTAATAATAATAAATGATAAAGGCTGGAAAACTGTCCAAAAAGAGTGTGAAACATTGTCACGCTTTTATTATTTTATTTATGTGTTTATTAAATGGGATGTGAGCTCTTGGAGGACCACCCGGGGTTTCACAACAATGTCATAAACACATCCAAGTTTCAAAAAACAAGTTCGTTGCTCTTTGACGCCATATCTGCTGTATCCTCAGAAGCAATTAGCTGTGGACGACAGAATTAGCCACAGGGCCCTGAATACCATTTCATTTTTATACATGTGTCAGTGAGCGCATTAAAATTGTCTGGCTTCATATCAAGAATCGCTCTGAGAAACCAAGGGAAGAAGATTGTTGAAAATTGATTGTTGTGTTGGGTACGTCCTTGTGCTCAAGATCCGTGTCCACCAGACCCATTTTCACGGAGACTGCTTGGCTCCTACTTATCACGCCACAATTACGTCATGTATGTCCACATCAACAGGACCTCCTCACAACTATACAGATTGAGGAAGGTCTGTAATGATAGTGTTAAAAACTGTATTTTTTGAAGTAAATTTCACCTGTTGTTTTTCTCTTTTGTTTTCTTCAGGTGGGGCGTAGGTGCAGTGGCGGGGCGATGGCCAAGGGCCCCTCCGCCCCCCCGCCCCCGAAACCGCCCTTTTCTCTGCGTTCCTTGCTGTTCGTTGCCGCCCTGCTGATCTGCCTTCGGGAAGGTAAACCATCGTTGTATTACCCACCCACTCAACCTTTTGCACCTGTCCTAAACTGGTACCACCCCTCAATACATATAGGGGACACTGAGGCTATCTCCTAGGAGGCTAATTTGAGCTCACTCCTAAGTAGCACAGTGGGATATCGAAATATCCAGTGGAGATTCAGTGGATATCCATAGGATCCACGTTAAAGATCCCCAGAGTGGCCAATAGGATGCGCGTTAAAGATCCCCAGAGTGGCCAATAGGATGCGCGTTAAAGATCCCCAGAGTGGCCAAATTTCCAGGAGGACCGGTGTTGAGCCTAGTGGCAGAAATAGGCCGACGTTAAGCCCCCACTATAAAAGTGGTATAGAAGTGGCCTGTTCTTTCCAACCACAACGACGTCCGTGTGAACCCACGCCATCCAACATCAAAAAGGCCAGCAGCATTTTCAGATCTCCATCGCTTTGAATATCTTCCAAGCCGGTCTTTCTCCCCTCCTAGACTTAAGCCATGTTTCACTGCACACTGGTATTCTTTTGTGAGCAACATTCCTGGATCCCAACGTGGCAACACATCCAGGGTGTGCCAGGCTCAACAAAGGGTAATTCAAAAGAATGTTTTTCACACCGTGAAGAAAACGATGCCACATCTCCTCATCTTAAATAACTTAAAATGGCACTGGCTATAAATCGCGGGGTTATTAATAGCGGTAATTGAATGGGGGCGTGTCCTTGGCACAAAAGGGGATAGTTGAGACAATTATGGTCACGGTAGCGACCAGCTCGTGGACATTTTTTTTTTACAGCTCAACAACAGCTCTATCTGTAGATACCGCGTGATAATTATGCCCTTGAAATTTGAAGAGCCTCCCCTCTTCTTCTCTCCCCCCCCCCACCCTCCCCCACTTTTTTTTTCTAAAAGTTTTTGTGGGCCCTTCCTTTTCAATCCTCCCCTCGAGTCTGGAGGGGGGGAAAAAGAAAAGTCAAGGGTCTGTTCTTCTTCCCCCTCTTCCCCTTAACTGTGGAGCTTGTATCTGGAACGTTTTGTCAGGTTCTAAAGGCTACAAAGCGGTTGTACAGTTATCTGGTTACAGCTTCTTAAAAAGGAGTGGAAAAACGCGGGGGATATTGTCAACTGGTAGGATGATGATTAAAATGTTAAATATTTTATGTGGGGTGCAAACACGGATGATTTTGGCGAAAAAATGTGATTGGTTGGTGATGGATGACGAAGATGGCGGCGTTCAGTAGAGGCACCGGACGGCCGCCATCTTGGTGCTCCGACAGCCATATTTGCGTTCAGGCGGCGTGTTTGGCTCCAAATTTTACAAAATGAGATTTTTGACGACAATTATCGAAGTATGTGGTACCAAAGTGGGTGCCGGGGCCGCCATAGAAACCGCTCAAATCGAGTTCGTGTTCCGCCCGGGGCTGAAAACCCTATAACTGACATGTGACACTTTCCCCTCCGCTTTCAATAGCCAGCATCAATCATGGGACCAAGCCCTAGGCGTGACTTATGCCGCGTTGCAATATGTGGAAAAACCCTTTTTCAAAAGGGGGGAGTAACTGACACTAAACGTAGGATAATTCGTGGCTTTCCAGGCAGACATGAAGAGAAAGAGAAGGATTATATATATAAAAAAAGAGGGCTTCTAAAGCATGCCTTCCCAACTTTCTTGGTCCCTACCCAACACCCAGAGATGGCTGAGTCTGATAAAGAGGACCGGCCTGCCCCTAGGCCAAGTCCACAACCCAGGCTCCACTTGATTTTCTTTTTTACTCCACCAAAGAGGCACCAACAGTCTCTGAACAATTTTTATTCTTGCAGGGTATGCGGGTTGCCGGTATGAACACTGCTCCAGGCTGTATGCGTATGCTGTGGAGGAGCACCGTGCACAGAAGGGGTCTGCTTTGGCTTACTGCTCAGTGCTGCGGTCCTATTCCACCTGTTTGCGAGGAACTGCTCGTACTTGCCGGGGGTACCTCCCATTCCACTCCATGCTCAGCCTGGTGGTCCAGTGGATGGCCAACAACAACTGCTCCCAAACCGGACCAACCCATACGCCATCAACTACCACTGCCGCCCCGTTGCACCACCACCACCATCACCACCATCACAGATCCTCCATGTGCGAGTTCAAAGGGGATGAGAAGCACAGGTACTGCGCCTTGTTTGGAGACCCACACTTGCGGACGTTTGATGGGAGGTTCCAGACCTGCCGGGTGGCTGGAGCATGGCCTCTCATCGACAGCAAGCACTTGGCTGTGCAGGTCACCAATGAGCCAGTGGCAGCTGGTGCGACAGCTACGTACACAACCAAGGTGGGTTCCAATACACATTAATACATACATTACACATTAATACACATTATTACACATTAATACACATTATTGCTATACTGAATATAATAACTGATACCACTTTCATCCCCAGGTGACAGTGATATTCAAGTCGAGCGGGAAGTGTGCCTCAGAAAAAACCTATGAGGCACAATCGGATTCGCCTCTTCCGCCAACCTTCATTGATGGCTCCCAAACCAGTGGGGTAGATCATGCGGTGCGAATCGTCCAGCATCGTCCTGGTGCCCATGTGGAGCTGCAGGCCCATCACTTGGGAGCCACGCTAGTACTGCACCACACTGGGCGCCTCCTGACTTTTGCAGCCCGAGTGCCAAATTCACAGGTGGCAACATCTGGTCTTCAGCTGTGCAGCAACGGCTGTCCAGCTTCCGAGAGGCTGACTGGCCTTACAACTATGGCAGCTACAGAACAGTGCCGCAGTTACAATCTGACTGGACCGTATCTTGAAGGGTGCGCGTTTGACTTGTCTGCTACGGGTGACGAAGAGTTCATGGCAGCAGCCATCATGGCACAGTCTGACGCATGGACGTTAGGTGCTGGAGCACTTAATGGAACACAAGAAGGAACAAAGAAGGCAGGCACATCCAGCACACCATCTTTAAGGGCTGGTGTCTTGTCGTTCTTTACCGTGTTTCTTTTTATTGGACGGTAACAATGGGAGAATAACGATGGTTGATGCTTTATGGGGGAGACATATCAGAATTTTTTTAAGGAATTTGTTGCCTGCAGTAGTGGTTTACTGTTATATACTGCAATATTCTGCAAATTAGTGATTTTCAAGTAAAAGCAGTGTTGACCAATTTTGAAAATGTAAGTTGGATTCAATATCTGATGCAAACTGCAACTGATATTGAATCCACCATCTGGTGGCATAGATCAGGGAATTGTTGATATTTTTCCAATGAAAAATACATGTTCAGTAAAAAATACTCTTACAAGACAGGGTAAAACAGGGAAATAACCTGCAATTCATGTCCTACACACACTGCAGGCGCAACTGATCACGTGATAACTACCAGTTTCTCCGTAATCCTCGTCAACTCCCATAGAGTGTCACCACTGTAAATATGTGTCATATGCGAAGTGTGGCAAAGAAGTGCCCTGTACTCATTGCAAACTTCTGACAAAGGTGACGCAATGGAGGTTGCCAAATTCGGATGTCGCGACTGAACTGAACCTGTGAATGGAGATGCCATATTTGATAGAACGTTCGTGATAAAAGGACTGCCATATTTGAGCACTGAAAATTTATGCTGGGTATGGAGCGTTGTTTCCATGGTGGGAACTAAGACTGCGGATATCTGGACACTTGCAATGGCAGTGTTGTAAATAAGAATTTCTTACCCTCTTTTCCCCCACCAGTCTCCTAGATTTCTTTTGAACATCAAGCTTTCACTTTACAAAACCAACATCCACGCAAAATATAATTGTTATTTAGTGTAAACTCATACTAGACAAGTGACGTGTTCAAACCAGATTTTTAAAAAGTCTAGTCAAGTTATAGAAAACTCAGAGAAGCAGATTTTTATTGTTCTGGATGTGAAATAAATAGACGGTAATTGTCGCCGACAGAGATCTCAGAGCTGCAAACAGCACAACGAGATTCAAACAGTGGTTTTTAAAATAATGTGTACCGACCCTGGTATTTTTTTACTCCTGATGTTTTAATGGAAGGAAGCCTGTACAAATTTTCAATTAAAGTTAGATGAACTTGCAAACCCAAACAGCTGACCATTCTTTAAGCATAATAGTTGAGGTTCGCCTTCTTCTTCGCCTGGACTTCCAAGATGGCATCCATGAAGTCCTCATGGGTCACGCTTGAAGCCCCACGTCGCAAGGCGATCATTCCCTGCAGAATAGCATTGCATAAAGCAAACAGAGTAAGTGCTGTAATGCTCCAACATAATCTTCCATCAACTCACAGCCTCAACGCAGACAGCCTTGCACTGTGCACCATTGAAGTCGTCAGTGGACCTGGCAAGCTCCTCAAAGTTGACGTCTGGGTTGACATTCATCTTTCGTGAGTGGATCTGCATGATCCTGGCCCTGGCCTCCTCATTGGGGTGGGGAAATTCGATCTTGCGGTCAAGTCGCCCAGAGCGGAGGAGGGCTGGGTCCAGGATGTCCACCCGGTTGGTGGCTGCTATGACCTTGATGTCCGTATTGGAGCTGAACCCATCTAGCTGGTTCAGAAGCTCCAGCATTGTGCGCTGGACCTCACGGTCTCCCGCCTTCTCCGAATCAAAACGTTTTGTGCCTGTTTTCAAACACATGGTGGGAATAATGTCAACCCATATATTTAGCATAAGAAAATCAAGCCACCACGGCTGCATGCTTCCGTGCAAAATACCAGGGAATCTCAGGTCAGGTGTCCAGGCCATTTTTATATTTCAGGTGTTTTTCATGATTGCCAAATGCTGCCTACACCACACATACAAGGTAAAAACCAGTCACGTCTGTCGCGGGGTGTACATATCTGATAATAATCACCATGTGTCATTCTCTGTATATGGCAATCAAACAAAACTATTACAGGGAGTCCCTGGTCTACGACCTGGGCCATATTCCTGAAAATGTGCAAAGGCGGATTTGTATGTAACTTGAATCCATGAGGAACGGTACATGTATGCAGTGTAAAATGGACGGTGGTATGCAATAATGAGTCAACCCACATGAGACGTTTTGAGAAAAAGGACTTTGAAGGTCATACCTGTGAAATTAATTCAGTGTTTTTTTTCGCCCATTTATGGCAGAAGTATGCAGATTTCACAAGCGTGATATAAACTTAATGAAGTAGGATCCTTTGGGTATATGTTCCTGGGCTTAGCTCAAATGGCATTTTTGTGGGTTGACCCATTATTGCATAACACCGTCCAAATATACTGCCCCAACAAATTGCTTACGACATGTTTGTTTACATGTGCAGAAGAACTTGGTTCCCCAATAATTTCATGAACTTGGTGTCAGTCAATGTAAGCAGAAGTGATTGAGAGTGGATGGATAATTATTATCATACTGGGGAGCCTTGCGGGCCCACTCATCAGTACGGATCGGATAGTTCGTAAACCAAGGACTTCCTGTATATTGTCTGAAATGCAAAGCCTTGCAACTTCAGGTTTGGCCACAAATTACTCTCATTCTGCAAACCCTCATCTCTATGTACGAGGTGTTCCAAGTATCAACTTCAAGTAATATTAGCGATACTGCATACTTGTAATATCCTATACAGGGTGTATCAGAGTCACGGGTCAAGCAAGCGCGAGAGGGCAGGGGAAAATCGTAGGTGGCGATAACCCCGGTCGGTTTCATAAAACAATTAGAAATACGGCAGTAATCAATTTATTTATTATGGCCGTATGGCGTGACGTCACGTCCTTTCTGTTTGAATCGAGTTGGGCCGGCCGGCAAGAGTCAAGGCGAGAGTGCAGTGGTTTGAACCTGGTTGAACGGGTTTTTCAGTGCAACCCACAAGCCTAAAAACCCATTCAACCAGGTTCAAACCACTGCACTCTTACCTTGCATTTGCCATGCGCGCCCGACTCGATTCAAACAGAAAGGACGTGACGTCAGGCCGTACGGCCGTAATAAATAAATAGATTACTGCCGTATTTCTAATTGTTTTATAAAACCGGCCGTCATGACAAAAAGGTTGGGAACCACTGCGTTAGACAATCCATCACGACCAATAACATCACCTTACATCGGTCACACCCTAGTACTCCGTAGACATTGAAATTTTAATGCCTTTTTTTACTAATTCTAAAATCTAAACATACAAAAAAACCTTTTACTGAAGGAGTTCCACATTTTTGGATGCAATACCTCACAGTTTCAAATACAAGCTATGATTCATTCGCTGAATCCTGGCTCTAGCTTACACCACACTCATGGGTGTGAGCAATGACAACACTAATTCAGGAATGCAAGAAAAGTCTATAGCCTTGACATGTGTGTAAAAAACAAAAGTCAATTTATAATGACTTTCGTTGGGGAACATCATTACTAACTCACCGCAGTTTTCTTTACGCCAATATGCAATGAATGACCCCATTTCCCAAAAATACGCTCCTTTGGAAAATTAATAGTTATTAGCCCTCTCGTGCGCTGCTTGAGTGTAGCAGCACCCATTACTTTCAGTGGCCTTTAAAAACCCTGTGGCAAAAAATCCGCACTATGCCGAACATGCCATCAGTGACACAGCACCCTTACCATGCATACAACACTAGACTGAACCATTACAAGTCAGGAAAAATCTGATCTCCATTTATATGTGAATGATCAAAAAATCTGATGCCATCCACAAATCTCCTGACCTTATGGCAGAGTCCAGACCAATGAGGGACTCACAACCCATTACATAATTATGCATGCTACAAATTGCTTTCAAAATAATTCCAACTGGAAACAGCTCCCAAATAAAGCAGAGTTGCAAAATTACTTACCTTTCGTAACACCACATGACAAGCAACATCTTCATTTACTTCTAAGACCCAGCAACTCAGTAAAACAAATCAGACCAGATTCCACTTGTTATTAACCACAGATTAGTGTTTGTCAACAATAATTAATAACAAGTGAAATCAAAAACCCTCGCAAAAACCACTTCCTTCAGAGTTAATAAATATTAATCTGACTTGATACAAGTGATAACTAACCAATGGCATCCAGCTCATCGATGAAGATGATGGCAGGAGCCTTCTCCTTGGCAAGGGCAAATGCGTCCCTGACAAGCTTGGCTCCGTCTCCAATGAACATCTGGACCAACTGTGGGCCAGCCAGCTTCAGGAAGGTGGACTTTGTCTGGGCAGCGCAGGCCCTGGCCAAGAGCGTCTTTCCCGTACCGGGTGGGCCATACAGGAGGACGCCCTTGGGTGGTTGGATGCCCAGGTTCTCAAAGCGCTCCTTGTGGGTCATTGGGAGAACCACTGCTTCTATCAGCTGGAAAAGCAACCACAGACCATTAGCAACCATACTGTACAAAAATGCACTGATGACATCACCTCCTGGATTTGCTTGTCAAGCCCGCCAATGTCCGAATACTGCTCAGTGGGCCTCTCGTCAACCTCCATGGCTTTAACCCTTGCGTCATACTCAGGCGGGAGAGTCTCCAGAATTAGGTAGGAATCCTTGTTGACCCCAACCAGGTCACCAGGCTTCAGCTTCTCCGCATCCACCAGCCCAATCACTGGCAAGAAGTACGTCTACGAACAAACAAATTAATGACATTGCAACCCAAAGTGACCAAGCTCCATACGCACCTGTCTGGTGGAGGTCTTGATGACTGCGCACTTTCCCTTCCTCTGCGAGTCCAGATCTATGTTTGCCCCGTCCTCCTCGCCCAGGTCTTGCGGGTCAACATCCAGCAGCTCGATGACGCTGCTGACCAGGTAAGGCAGGGTCTTATTAACCTTAATCTTCTCGTTGTTCTCCTTAATCTTCTCCTTCTGTGCCTGCAGCTCATGTGTGATGCGCATGACCTCGCTCTTCATGATCTTGACCTCATTGTCCAAGAGGCGAGTCCTGCTAACTATCTCATCAGTCGACATGCGCAGGACCTCCTCCGCAAGACTCTCCTGGAATAGGTCACCCACATTTTAGAACTATGACCTTATTAATGCCCCTGACCTTCTTCTGATGCTGGGTCACCCAGAGGTCATCCCCATTGACCTGTTAATAATCTAAATTACCTCCACATCTTCCCAGATTGCTTTGTCTTCCAACGACACGGCCGCCATCTTCGCTTCTTATGACCGGCGAAAAAGCTGAGTAACCTATGATCTACGAATAGATCAGAATAGAAATCAACGGGCCAATCAGGAGGAAGATCGGGGCCAGACTGACCAATCACAACACTGCAACTGGAAGATGTAAACTGAGAGCGAGCAGGAAATAGCGCAACAGCTATTATGCAAATATTAGCTATAAAACAGTTGATGCAAATTGCGGATCGTAACAATGGTCTTTAGGACCGGAAAAATGATTGTTGCGCAACTGTCTGAACGGTGCGTTGGTGTTTCATGTACCGTGTGTCATTTTACAATATTGGAGTGAGCCAATTGGTTATGTGGGCCATGTGTACAATATCAGTAGCTAATACTGTGTCCAAAGTAGCAGCTACATTTCAGCGTGACATGCAGGATCATGCTTTTATTTCACTCGCTTCCTGCTAGATGGCAGCATGTCCTAAGGGGAAAATTTTACCGCCTAATTTTGAACACTATCTGAACAACTATATGGGCCGTATTCAGAGTCAACAACAAGAAGTTAGTGCAGTGCTTTAAACCACGTGATCCAGTTCACTAAGAAAAGTCGCATGCAGAGTCGCACTTTAGGCCTAGTTCGGGCCTAGTGCGGACTTAGTGCGATCCTGCTAAAGCGGTGCACTAAGGCAAACCTTAGTGAAGGGGACCCTATGTATCCGTAGTCAAAGGTAACAAAATGTCATTTGAGTCAAGTCTTTATTCTGCACACATCTTCACATTCAAACTGGAGTAACCCAAGACACCTGTAAATTATCTAAGAATTCACTCATGCTGTAGGTCTGATTGCACCACTTAGGTTTGTACTTGTTAATCATTGAAAAGAATTAACCAAACAATTATTTGCAGGCAAATCCGAGTGATGCAACTTGCTCTTAAAAACTTCATTTACCATCATAATAATGCACACAACACCAACTGCTGAAGTGTTGAATCATGCTACCATTCATGTAATGGTGTTCCATACCATTGGAGTCTAAGGTCATACCTAGAAAAAAGCAACTTATCCATATATTATTGCCTAACCATTTCAAAATCATCCTGCAGAGTTGCCAATAAATTATGCAAACAGGAAATGGATGGAGGGGGGGATATTAAGGGTATATGAGTTTTCACCTTCACTTCTCAAGTAACATCAAGAAATTAATACGTAATTGTTCATCTTACATACCATGGATGGTTAGATCTGACATGATGTTTGGACAGTGCAGTGTGTTGATTTAGATGAGATCTATTTGGACAAAGTGTACGAAGAGGTACCAAAGACAATATCATTGAATGGTTCAGGATGAAAGAGTTAGGGCAAAGTGATATATAACATCTGTATTTTGTACTACACCACAATAGAGTGCAGACAGTACCTAACTCGCACAACTCCAATATGCATAAAAGGACTGATGGAAAAGATTTCAGACATTTGACAAATCTATAGAATGAACTGTTCATGTAAAATGTGAGCAAGTGCAAAAAATGGGCTTAAATTGTGGCACATGGAGAACTTGACACCACTTGTCTCGACTCATTCCCTCACTAGTTACACATGACAAACATTTGCACCCTGCTTCTGGGCCTCACTGGGAATCCCCTCTGGCTTGCAAGGGGTTCACTGGAATATTACAATAATAATAATAATGGATACCCTGTGATAGGCCTCCTTGGGCCTTAGAGGGGATCATCTTTTAAATATCCGACTTTAATCATTGCCTGCGCTGTGATGGATTTTGATTGTGGGAGGAAACGGGAGAACCCCGAGAGATCCCACATGAACACAGAGAGAACTCATCAAAACTCTATCCACATAAGTATCCTCTGTACAACCCGGGGATCGAACTCGGGACCTTAGAGGTGGAAGGCTGCCGCGCTAACCACTCCGCCACCGTGTAGCCCAAATCAGAATATTACAATGACTTCAGTATCGATGTATATAATAAAAATTCAAAAGAATTCTGTTGGGAGAGGTCAGTTACTTATTTTAAAAGCATATGCTGGAGCACCAATGCAACGAGTGGGCCACTCGAGCATCAGCCCTGTCACACACCAACCTTCCCCATAGTACGAAAGCCAGAAATAACATCCAACTGGTTCAATAACATGGTCAAGTTTGGCTCATTCTAATACACTGCTTTCAATTACCTCTGCATTGCCTAATCCACCATATTACCATGGTGTTTCCCTGCATCTCTCACTACAGCCTCACTCTCATCTACCCCACGAGTGTTCAATTCTCTCTCCCCTTCTTGAACAATGCCTGCACCCTCCTGTCGCCCGTCCTGATCCTCACCTTCAATGGTGCAGAACTTCACCTCAGCAACAGTCATTAGGGTGATTCAGCACCTCCATCTGATCGCTACCATGAATAATTATACATGAGAGCAATGGTACCTAGGTGGAAGAGGCACCAAGGGGTTTCCCTCTCACCAACCTGTCCTACTTGGTGCAGCCAGAGGAACTCAGACGGAAGCATGCATAAGAGCAGCTCGTGTAATGCATCCTATTCTTGACTTTCGATGCAGACTTGAATTTTAAAATGCTAATTTCACCACATGAGGCTGAAAAAATTGCATCAAACCAACCCCCTTCAAAAAACGGCACTCTCACAGAGCAAAACCTTGATATGCGCAAGTGGCATCAAACAATCAACGCATAAATCCTTTGCCAGTTATTCATGCATTTAGGACTGGCATTTAGCATGCAACTGGGTTACAGACGTAGGACGGTTACACAGCAATCACACGGTAACTGCCCAGTTATATCAAAATGTGATTGGACTTGTATTGATTTCGTCAACGATTTATTAACCACAACAAGGTGCAAAAATATTGTAAAAATGAGTCAACAGTTATTGCGACACCCTTCACAAATCCCCTTTGGTTCAAAGGTAGTGCAACAGGACCCTGGCGGCAAAGAAAATGTTGATGGCAACGCCAACACCAAAAGCAATCGCTCTTGCAGGCTGCGGCACGACGTAGATGGCGTACACTACAGTGTGCGCAACCCTTGCGATTGTGAAGATCCAGAACAGCATTTGGGCCATTGCGGCGGCCGGGTTGGTGGTCACGTACAGCAGTCCGAGGATGAAGAAGGGAACGATATTTTCCAGGTCATTCTGATGAGCTCGTCGAAGGCGCTCGACATCAGGGTCATCAAAACGAACCTTTCCCTTGCCTTTGTTTACTCTCACATCCTCTGGATTTGAAAACACCTGCAAGTCATTGTGCATGATTATATTGCGTAACACTTCCCAAATCATTACAAAAACAGTTCCTAGTGTAGTTGAAATATGAAAACTGGCGTCTTGCGATGAATTGCCCTGTGAATTACGCAATGACTCTGCAGGTCTTGATAAAAACTTGGTTTCCATCACAAACGGAGCAACACTTACACCCTTCTTCATACGTGTAGCCCCGGTGAGGCCACTCATCATCATCATTTTGACGGCCAGGATCGCAGCGCAGAACGCATACGACGTGAAGACCGTGTTGGAGGAAGAGAACACGTCCATCGTTGATATATGGGGACTGGGCTTCTAACTGAAAAGGAAATCATTAAGTACCACACGCAACGTAGTAGCCCCAATGCTAATGTCGGCTAATGTCAACCGTGCAGCCAGGGAGCACCTGTTGTCCTCAGCGCACAGGCACACAGTATATCCCCCTTGATATCCCCTGAGCCCCCCAGTACCTTACATGCAGTTGCAACGATGCAGCTGGAAGGAAGGAGGAAGGAAGAGAAGACTCTATATTTCCCACCCACCTTTTGCCCCCCCCCCCCTAGCTTCCACGTCACGGGGACAAGGTCAAGCCCCGTCCCCTCCAACCCTCCACACCCTGCCCTCCTTACAAAGCAAGATAAACATCACATCACAAAAAACACCAACCAGTCTTCCCTTCACCAGAAGAGGACTAAAAAAAAAGTAGCTACTTATCCCAAGTAGCAGCTCCATCAAATATAGCTGATATAACTGTGGGAATTTGGTGGGAATATTAAAACAAATATTTTATTTTTATTTATTTATTTATACCCCATCTTCATTCCATTAGGGGGGTGGAATACCACCATTCAATGGGGCCAAGGATAGGGAAGGAAGCGGCTGTGGCCTATTATTATATTATTTAAGCAAATATTTGTCAGCAACTCTTTATTTGGGTCATCAGATGTAATGCATGATGCCACGGATGGCAAAGAACATGTTTATTAAGCATGGGATTAAGAAGGTGATTGCTCGGGCTGGTTGACGGACAAGGTATATGGTGTAGACGATGGTGTGGAGGATGCGGGAAATTGTGAAGAGCCAGATTAGATTGCAGGCTAGTCCGGGCGAAGGGTTTGTGGTCATGTATATTAGTGACAGGATGTAGAAGGGGATGATGTTCTCCAGGTCGTTCAGGAGGGAGCGGCGGAGGCGTTCCACTAGGGGGTCGTCATACTTCACTTTGCCGTGTCCGAAGTATTTCACGTCTTCAGGGTTGCCAAACACCTAGAAATTTACATGGATACGAGTAATATGGTGAAGGTGTAACAATACCATTTCATCGTAAAACAGTACACTCTTAACAACACTACACTAGGCAAGTATCAAGTGCTACTTACACCTTTATTCACTCGCACCAGACCAGTGGCATTGGCCATCAGGATCATTTTGATGGCAAGAATGCCGCAGCATACTCCATACGTAGCGAAAACTGGGTTGGACGACGAAAACACATCCATTGCGTTGAAATTTCTAATAAATTGTAGAGTACTTGATTCTCTCCTGCACTTCGCTTGACAAAATGTGTGCTACATATCTAATCCATCCACTTGTAGTTATTGTGTAATGCTTACACAACCCTCAGAAGTCAACTCACATCCACAAGTAAGTTTGATCAGGGGAAAAAATGATTACGTAACACAATATCATTTAAGAGCTAACCAGTTGCCTCGTAAAATATAGCGGACGAAGACTTGCGACTTGTAGAACACTTTTGCACGATCGTGACTTACGAGGTATGTTCATGACATTCCGACTCTGTAAACACTGGTTGTCAAAAAAATATGGATTCAAGCTCATCGCAAAAAACTGAAATATATTGCCAAGAATTGCACATTCTCCCAATAGTTTGGGTGAAACCCTTGATCACACATGTCACATCATGTAAACATTACTTCCGCAGAATCACGCTCGACAATTTCTTGCAGGCTGAAACCTTCAGCAATCGTGCCCATACAAGGGATGCAAACATGTACGACTGTAAATGGAATTCCCTGGGATTAACTTTTGCTTTCACCTAGTACACAGGACATAAAAAGTGTAGAAACTATTTTACACTATAATACAAGACTCAAATTGTGAAACAGTAATATTCGAGCACATGCATAGATAATGCACTCAAAACACTCTCTTGCTGAATCGACTTGGCAAAAATGTGTTTAGGTAAATATACGGCATAGGAACTTCTGGAAAATGACAGTAATTGTATATTTGTATATCTCTCAACAGCAATTTTCTAAACGGGCCCTCTCTCTGAAGGGTTCTTTGAGATATTGCTCATCTGGCAGTGCAGATGCTGCTAATTTTTAAGCAGCTACTTTTTAAGTTACTTTTAATTGACAATAAAAAATTATCTGCTATTATTATATTGCATAGCTTCTCAAAAATACATTTCCAATAGGAAATCAATTCAAATGTTGTATCGGGTTGGATACACATTTCAATTTGGCCTAATATTAGCAGCGAATACTTTTGATGGCCTCGAAAAGTAACTTTAAATGGAATTGCTTTAAAATATGCAGATTAGTGCCAAAAACTAAGAGACATTTCAACTGCAACGCACTGTTGTGTTGCACTAGAAACAACTGCCTTCACATGAAAGGTGCCAATTACTTGTAACCTTGACAAGTGGCTGTTGAAGGTCACTCTAACACTTCAGCTGGAATGTACACAATAAAAGTATCAAAACCCGAACTACAGTTTCCTTCATTCCACTATTCACCTTTGCATTCAATAGGTGCAACGCCAATCCCTTTCTTCAAAATTACACTGGCAGACCAATCATAATCTGAGGTTATGGAGTTCAAAATTACCTATTTCTGTTTGCCATATGTAGTTGACAATCGCTCTACAAATGTAATTTTCATAATTAGTTTTTTTTACACAAAATCCTCCCATACAACTACACTCTGAGTATCTGCGGCTTGACCCCAATCCTGTCAATCACATGTTGGGGCATGCAGAAAACTGGATTGACTTTCTGCAGATCAGGATGGTTCATTAGTGAAAGAGCTGCCAGTCCAAAGACGGTGTGGAATGGGTCAGGAAGGTCTCCAGGCCTGTCACTGAAACCGCCTGTCTCTGGGTCCTGACAGGCCATGATGAACCGAGTCATTGCTGTTTGATCAATCCAATGGAGTCGGCCAAGGATGCTCAGGACAGCTAGCACCCACCAGGAATAGCACACATCTGGGAGCTTCTCTGGGCGACCGTTAAGTCCACCTGATGGAAGCTGACGCTCACATAGCCACCAGCCCAGAACATCAGCATTCACCTTATCCAGGTCGCCTATAAGGTCATTGGAAGCTCAGCAAATAGTCCAGACCTTTCTGTCTCAGTTAGACAAACCTGTAATTGAGAGCATCCCAACACAGCAGTAAATCTGGCCAGCATGACTTTCCGACCCTGGTCTGCATCCAAATCCACCGTCAAAGTTCATGCAGGAGAGCACGTAGTCCACCGCTTTCGGCACATTTATGGCATCCAGTCGACCCTGTAAGACGCAATGGTCAGCTTCAATTTTGTCACACATACTAATCGGTGAAAAAGCAGGACTCACGAGTAGTGCGAGGCAGTGGACAGCGCAGAAGGAGAATCGTGTGTCCACCTCTCCCCACTTGTCCCCCTTGAAGCTCCCATCCTCGTTTTGCAGTCCAGCCACGTACTGCACCACCTTGTCCTTGTCCACCACGCACCCTTCCCCCACAGCACCGTACAGGGTCAGCACCTGCATTGCGCTCAGGGTGTACAGCAGGTGCGGGTCGTGCCCCGTGGAGGCCCCTATTCCTCCAGACTCAGGGTCCTGGCACTTCCCTATGAAGACCAGGATCTCCTCCCGACTCATGCGGTCCAGCTGACCCATCAGGGACATGGCAGTCAGGCCCCAGTACATCCCAGACATGCGCAGGTACTCTGTCATGCAAAACTCCTGCAAGAGACGGTCTAGTTAGAGCAATGCACAATAAGTGTGGTGCAAGCGCACGGCGTACGTAGTCATCCTTGTTGGATCCGTATGAGGCGATGTAGTCCGCGTGCTTCTGCAGCATGAGGACCTTCGGTACCTCCTCCTTCAGGGTCACGTCCACTAGAAGGTTGGCCATCCTCTTGGGTCAGGGCAAGGCGACCTTTGACCCCACAGGCGAAGAGCGTCCACCCAAAAGCGACTCTGCAGTGGAAGTGAGGGAATCGGATGATCCTGATAGCATATGATGGCGATACCAAATGTGATTGGTCAGGTGCCCTCCACCGAGCACTGGGAGACAACCAATCACAAGCCGGAACCAATGAAGCATAGCTGTTTTAACTGTTAAATTTATAATTTAAGGCCAATAATCGCTGTAACTGTCAAGTTTTAAGGCACACAGTCATGTGCTCTGTACAATGTATCCAGGAGACTTAATCAGTTGTAATGGGTCACAGAGATGACCTTGTTTCCCAGCCATTAATGACTTTCAGCTTTATCTTGCTTAACATGTTCATTTAAAAAATTTCAAAACTATCACGAATAATTACATAATTCACCCCAGCCAAACCTTGAAATATTTATATTATTTTTATAGGAAACAAAAAATAATAATTCGTCCTTGCACTGACCCTTCGCATGTTCAGAGTTTATGAAACTCGTGTTGGTCAGTGGTCATCTAATTATTTCATGTGGCAACAAATGAATAATCAACAGGCCAGTGCTGCGCGTGTCAGGTGTGTAGGTACACAGTCATACAGCAAAAAAATATCAACGTCAATTCTCTTGCATAATGTACTGTACAGTATAAAAAGGATAGACGCTTCTTTGAAGTCGTTCATTACGATGCAAGCCCACATGGACACCTGGTCATTGGCCATGACCCAGCCAATGCTGGTCAAGGCCCACTCGTTGGACGATCCTCCTCCGGCTTGGGTGGACAAAACCAGGTTCAAAAGAGGTCAGGAGTTCTTCTGGAGGTACTCGCTTCCAGTGGCCATATCGTACCTGGTGGCCACTGTAGGGTCATATGTCCAGGAGGTGCGGCTGAACGTCCCGTTCTTCAGACGAAGGGCGGAGAGTGTGTCCAAGTGTATCCAGCGCGTCTCGGACATCCTCAGTTTCGGGACACAGTGGATGGCAGGGGACTTGTGGGACCCGGAAGACCAGGGTTATAAAACCATGGCTAAGTTGCAGAGGGTGCAGCCTCGAAACAGGAGGTGGGTACAGGAGGTGGTGGACACCAGGAAGGTGGTGTCCGTAACGCCACTGGTTATGGACAATGGACAGTTGTGGAAGAAGATTCTGGAGCAGGAGGAAGAAGAGTTGGTGGACAACGGAGTGTTCGTGTTTCCGACTTGTTCCAGAAACATGTTAAATAGCCAGTTCGACATCATCAGTGTTATGGTGACCATGCTGGCCAGTGTCATCACCTGTCCCGAGAAGATTGGGTTATTCGGGACGTCCGATCAGGACTTGGAGGATTTTGTGCACACATGGCGGGTCATTGCTTACTACTTGGGAGTTGAGGACAGGTTCAATCCATTTGTTGGAAGTTTGCCAGAGGTCAGAACGTACGTGGAGGATTACAAGAAGACGTTTCTTATGCCTCCAGAGGACCTTGAGATATCCAAAGAGCCTGTGTACGCCATTCAATTGCATATGAGAGCTCTCCATAAAATTGTGCCCCTTATGTCATACATGTTTCCAGTGGATTTCTTGAACATATATTCGTCCTGGATCTTTAATATTGACGCCTCTTTGCTACCCAGGACTCGATGGTATACCAAGCTGCACTTTTTGTGTGTGAAGTTTGTGGTGGTAGTTCTGATGCGATTGGTAACAATACGAAACATTGCTAATTACTACTCAAGAAAGGTGATGAATGAATTTTTAGACGTACATTTGTTGCTATGATTTTGTCTGGTTGTATGGCTCTTGTAAATAAAACTACTACCTCTAAAAATATATTTTTTTTACGGCGCCAGGTATGTGTGTGATTTTCGCATGTGTTTACGCTAATTATATATGTGGCAAGACACGAAGCTACAACGGCAACTTAACTATCATAGCAATGCTTGCAATATTAAAAATTCAAGGACATGTGTCCTTGAAATCTTTACACTATGAATGCAGTACATCGTCTTTTTAATTATTTTTTTGTATTTACGTCATCACTATTAGCAAAAAAAGCTGTTACCCTCAAGGTCAAAATCAGGATAATACTACTGTATATCAAGTGATTTACAACAATTCAACATGAGATTGGTTGACAAGCCAGTTGTCCTTGGCAATCATGCGACAATTGTGCCATTTTTAACTATTGAAAAAACTTCAGTCTCCGCACGTGCTGTCTCAACAATGTCCCAAACTCTCCCCGCAACAATCCATCCTCCAGCAGTATATGATCCATAGAAGCCGGATAATTCCCAAAAGCCCTCCCTATGGCAATTGCCAAAGTGACAAGTCGTGAAGAAGGCTCCACCGTAGATGAAGATCCCAAGTCCCAGGTCATATCAATCACCATCCAAAAAAGAAGGGGGCCTTTGACAGCAGCTTTTAGGCCAGTTTACATAAAGGTCAGAAAAAAATTCACTTGACCTGGGAAATCCATATTTGGCAGGTCCCATAATCCCATAAGATATTAACAAAATGCACACTTAGCACCAGTATACAGTAGAAGAATCTGACCTCTTGACTCTATTACCCTGAAAATCTTTAAGCCCATTCGGAGATGACCTTTAAGCCCTTTAAAGCCGGGTGTCAAGAGGGCTATAAAAGCCATCCAGTGCCTACGGGACCATGGGCGTCGGCCTCTTCTCGCTTTCCCACAGCCTAATTCTCCAGGGTGGTATTAAGACCCTAGTGCTCCTAGACATAGTATTATACTATGAGAACTAAGGACGCAGTAGTTGGGCATTAGGATTATTCTGTGGCTAACTATAGTCCATTAAACATTCCTCCGCCTTTAGTGCACTGCGGTTAAAGTAGTTCCTACTTTATGGGACCTGATCAATTTTCAACAGTACGGCCAGTACGGGATGTAAATCAGTGCCCGGTTTTTATGGAGAAGGGACGAGGGAGTAGGTGGTTAAAATTGCAGTAAGTACTGGTTGTTGGCAGATTCGTGGATGAATCATAGATGGAGCTTTTGGTTAGTAGGGCAGAATGGGCCGGGTCACTTATGGGACTTATCATTTTTATTAGCTCTTGGGACGATTTTAACTGCGGATGTTTTGTGCTGATGAATTGACCATAGAAGGCTAGATGGAACTTATGTCCATCTGATAGATAGTTTCAACCTTGACCTGGAGCCGTGCAGTCTGAAAGGCAACTGTCCCTCCAGGCCAGTCTATTCTTCATTGTGTATCTGTTGGAGGTCCGGATGTTCCGACATTGTTCCAGCCTCACCTGAAGACAATCTTCGGCGCTTGCGACGTCGGCTCCTGTGGGATGGCGCCAGATCGATCGTCGTCGGGGCGCCCCATACCCCGTCTGCGCGATGACATCATCCCGGCATGCAACGCGATGTGCTTCCCTTTTCCCACCCACCCACCCTCAACATCTCTCATCTCTGCTGCAGGGATGCTGTGACGGTGATGACGGCGGTCACCAAGCAGCGGAGGTGTTCCGTCCACTTCCCGGACGGACCAGGTCACCTCCTCTGACAGGTATGTGTCCATCCAGGTACCCACAAAGAACAAACTGGTAGTTACATTACCACTATTGACCTATAGTGTACATACATATTTTTTTTCTGGCCTCAAAATTTGAGTGGGTGGGGTTGTCGACCCGCCCACTTACCACCCACTTACACCACTTTTTGGACAACGCGACACCTGCGCAATGATGTCAAATCACATGTGCTGCCCACAACTACCTTCCTCGACAAGCCTTGTTCATTAATTATGTGTCAGCCTCCATGGTTTATTCAAGCTCCCGGCTCCATCCAGCACTTGATGCCTCCTTTCAAGAACTCTCCATCCCCAAGTGTCTCCCAGGTGACCCCTTACCCACTGGCCAAATGGCGCCTTGGAAACTACTTTTAATTTGTAATTGAAAACATGATTCCCTTGGATTGGATCTCATGACGTTTTGAGATGCTGCTGTAGGGATCAATATGGATCGATTTATGGCCTCTTGTTATGGTTCAAAACCATGTGGGGGAATTTGCACTGAAATTCGCACTGTCGAGGATGGACCGTGCCTGGCAGGGCCGCCGGTCCTGCCAGGCACGGTCCATCCGCGACAGTTGCTGGCCTTCCTAGACAGTTGCGGGCCTTCCTATAGACAGTTGTGGGCCCTCAAATTGACTGGCAGTGCTAAACTTGTTGTCCTTCGCAGGTTAGCATCACTGTCGACGGTGAAGATCGAGAGCGAAAGGAACGGTAACCGTCCCCGAAGAACCCGTCCGTCATCAGGCCAGCCGTCTTTATAGGAGGAGGAGGAATTGACCAACGCACCAGTACAATATAAATTAGACCAGAAGAACCTCTGTTGGTGGCGGTGGCACCGGGATGCCATCCTTGTCCGGTGGCATGGGCCATGGGCGCTGGATATGCTGCTGAGGACAGGGGGCCATGGCCGGGCCCTCTCTGTGCGTATCCGCCCCTCTGCCAATACTACTTCTGCCACCATCACCACTCTTCCTCCGACCGTCCTCTGGCCGTTTGTATCTTGCCCCTGGGCAGCCCGCGGGCCATCACGTGGCCGTGGAAGTCTCCGCCGTCGCCGCCGTCGGAGGGCACCATGAGCGTCCCTCATCGCAGCGGCGGCGGGCACCACTGACCCCGCACCTTCCCGTCGCCTGCAGGACATGGGCTGACCCCGACAGGTCATGTCAGGTCGCCGGCACATCTACGAGACTGCGTTCGATAGCAAGGTCGAGCGTCCCAGGGAGGACCTGGACTCTGTGACCAACCATCCGCTGCTGCAGATGGCTCCGTTGGCTCCAGCAGCACCAGCAGCAGCGACCACCACTAGTGTCCAGCAGCTGCCCTCCAGTCCTTCTTGCTCCAGGGAACCCAGCCGTCTTAGCATCTTCACCCCGAAAGAGGGCAGACGAAGAGTGTCACTTCGGAGGGACGACGGATCTTCGAAGGTCCGAGTCCCCACCGGTATTGCCCCCAGTAAGTGCCTCATCTTGCTTAGTGTTTGTACCGGTGTTGAATGTGCGTGTCCTCGACAGAGGCTGAGGTTGAGGACGTGGACGACGAGGACATTGCGGACGATGAGGATGACCTGGAGGAAGATCCTGTCCTCCTGGTCCAGAGCATGGGAGAGCTGCGACCCTCGGCCATCCCCAGCCCCCTTCTTCTCCAGGCCGGCACGTACAGGCCAATGTTCCAGACGCCTCCTCCCATGGCAGGATGCGCCCCTTCCCCACCGCCCCTCCGACACACCACGCCATCGCCCCCGTCCACCGCCCCTCTTCCTCTCAAGTTCCAGAACAAGGACATCCGGATGACCAACCGGAGCGTCCCTGCCATTGCCCGGCAGCACTCTTGGCGTCCCGAAGAGGTATGTCATGTCCAGTTTGTGTGTGTCCGCATCTGATGGTACACTGTTCCAGGTGAAGCAGCAGCAACAACAGCAGAAGGAAGGGGTGGGCTTCTCCAGTGTTGAGAGCATGGCCATGAGCAGCAGTAGCAGTGGAGGAGGCAGCACCCTGAGCAGCATGGAGTCCCTCAGGTCCACCAGCACCTCCAGCAGCTCCAGCAGACACAGCAGCTGCTCCTTAAGCGGAGGAGGGAACAGCAGCGGTGGGGAACTGTCCTCCTCTTCCTACTCCGCCATCCACCACCACCACCACTACCAGCACCACGTCCAGAGGCCCAGGCTGGCCCTCATGGGCAGGCAATCCTCGTTGCACGCCCTCATGTCCAGCGGAGGGAACTCCAGCAGACGACCTCGACCTAGGCTGGGTCAGAGGGTCAAACTGCATCTGCTCTCGCCCATATCGGACAGATCGCAGGAGCCCACATCCGAGGCCAGCTGCAGCGACAACAACAACAGGAACAACAACTCGCAGAAGAATTCACCTGGGGATGAAATTGACCTCAAGCCACCCTCCAGGTCAGTCTTTCATGTTCTAACAAATGGTTGCATCTGACTCGAATATTTTCAGCACGGCATTGACCATGGTCCTGTCGACGGCGACAGTGACGACGATGACGAGCAGTGTGACGGGCGTGGCTCCGTTGGCCGAGACGGAGTTGCAGCTCTTGGGCGACGGCGCCGGTGGCAAGGACACGTCGTCGTCGGCGCCCAGACGTCGACGAGCCCAGAACCGGAACCTCCTCTGCCTGTCACTGCAGGCGTCGTCCGAGGCCGAAATACAAGGTTCCGACAGCGGAATATCCGTCGAATCGCACGACAAACCAAAAGTCGACGAAGATTTCAGCGACTTGCCCTTTGACATGCCCAAGCTCAGGCGAAAGCTGTCAGTTGCCAAAAGCTCTCCAGGTAAAAAAAAATGGGAAAGAAATATTTTTCTAATTGGACTCATTGGAATTTATGCTTACCCAACTTATGTAGGCTACTTATTGTTATGCTAATTTCTTCGTTGATTTAAGTATTGTGCAAAAGTTGCCGTGAAGTACAGGCTGTCCCTACTAATAAATTATAATTCAGTTGAAACACGATTATTTTGTCCAATAGTCATTTTTCACTGAATTATTGCAGATTCAATGTTCTGTGGATCATTTTAAAATATTAATTAGTATTTCAATTTAGTCGTGGCATGTAAAAGTCTAAATTGCAATTATGTTCCAGTCAAAGAAGACCTAGAGTCTTTACCATTTGACATCCCCAAACTGAGAAGAAGGCTCCGACAGAGCAACAGTGTGACAGACACCACCATGACGTCTGCATGTTCTGAATCCGCCACTGAATCAAGCAGGACCTTGCCCCTGGACACATCTCATGGTACTCGCTCCAAAAGACTGTCTTTTGGTAAGTCCATCAATAATTTAGCAAAGTTCCACCCTAATTGGCCTTTGTCTTCTAGTGAGGCCCAGCTTGTCCCTAGACTTGGGCCAACATGCAGCCGCAATATCCAAGAGTGACCTCTGCCTTGACTTTGGATTCAGACGTCTGTCCATAGCTGGAGACAGTGTGGATCCTGACGTGCCACTGGAGAAACAGGGGTATGACACCATTATTACCATAGGTGTTTGAAAGTCTCCTTTACTCCTACTGTAACTTGTAATTGTGCATTACAGGTGGTATCACGGTGCCATCCCACGCTCCTATGCAGAGAAGCTCCTTCAGCGTTGTTCTGAGGGCAGCTACCTGGTCAGGCAGAGGGAGAACCCTCACCGCGGGTTCTCAGTCAGCCTCAAGAGCGCTCGAGGGTTCATCCATGCAAGGATAGAGAGGGACTCTGCATCCTCGGGCCAGGTCACATTCCGGTTGGCAGATGGTCCTGGCTTCAACTCCGTCCCAGCCCTGGTCCATCACTACACTTCCAACCGACTGCCCCTCAGGGGGGCCACTCATCTATGCCTAATGAGGCCTGTAATTGAGCAGTTGCTCTGAGAATGGAGGAGAGTGAAGGAGAGAGAGAGACAGAGAGTGAGAGAAGATGAAGGATCTCAAAATGCCAGCAATAGCTTCCATATCTCCGTCTCCTTGTAGACTGATCGCACCTTTCCAAATAAAAATAAACAGGGGGGGTTATTAGTAATGAGTTGTTCTTGTAGTCATCCGATTTGGTAAAAAATATTATATATTAAAGCAGGGTGGATTATTTTGGCAAATTCACACAAGGCAGGTCGCAGCATGTCCATTCACACTAGAGTGGATAGCTCGTGTGCATGTGACACCGAGCTCAGGTCCAGGTTGGCTACTGGGAGTGTTTGGGGCGGTTCGTCCATTTCCACAGGGGACAAAACCGTGGGCGAGACTGGAGGTGACGGCAATCCTGGACTGGCCATCCGGTTCCTCTCCTGTCAACACAGCAAAGAGATGGTGTAAGTTCCCTTGCTTTGCATTTGTCGGTTGGCAACTTTGGCTCAATACTATTGATGGCTATTGGCTATTGGCACTAAACATTGCCAGTTCATTTATTACTCTAAAACATTTATTAAATGAGCAGCCGAATGAATGGTCCAAAAAAGTTTACGGCCCGTATCCTCCTGCAAGATTGCAATGGGCATTGTATCAGTAGTCCATACCTTCTGCCAGACAAAGACGTTGTGCACCAGTGCACATCCACAGAAGATGACTCCACAGCCTATGAACACGCTCGTGATGATGGCAGGTGTGGAGTGAAACTGGATCAGGGTGTACAGGATCACCCCTGAAAATGGATTGGATTATGCCATTATATCTCCCAGACCAAATACCACCAAAGACCATGTCCTGGTTCTGACCTGTGAGGAAGACAGGTATAGATATGAAGAATCCTCCTACAGCACACACCCTGGTGACAGAGGCCTTCCGCAAGAACTTCCCTGTCCTGTCCCCCCCAGTCCCTCCTCCGCTCCGGGCCAGCTTGACCGCGAACAGAAACTGGATGGCACAGACCAGCAGGCAGCACAGGTTGAGCGAGAGGGTAAGGGCACAGAGGCCCAAGGTGACCTCATACACCACCACGTACTCCTCTGCAGTGATCACCCTCACTTGTTCACTCTGCAGTATCTCCCTGATATTGTCCAGCAATCCGGGAGATATCTTGAGGAGGAACACCAGGGCCAGGAGGGCCAGCAGGAGTGACAGAAGGCACAGGAGGCCAAGCGACGACAGCATCTGGCCCACACCAGCCTTCTTGGGGAGCAGCAGCAGGCGAGATACCGCGTTGCAGTTGCCATTGCCATTACCATTGTTGTGGTTGGGTCTTCTGGTGAGATGCAACCCTCCATTGGCCATCCTCGGTGGGTCCCCATTGGCTCTGGCTAGGGTCTGCTGCGTAAGGAAGGGTCCGTCGTGCACCGAAGGCTGCGAGTGGTCCAGACCCGTGGTCTTGGTTGCATTGGTGGCACTGGGGCTGAGGCTACTGGAAGTACCAGCCAGGGAGTGCTTGGACGTATCAAGCGAACCCAGGGGCAGCGGTATGACAGGCAGCAAGGGTGGCGGGCTCTGGTTGAGCCGCAACGGGGGCGGCCCATGGTCGGCCGGGCAGCGTGGGGGCATCCCGCCCCCTGAGGCCAGCATGTGCTTCAGCATGGCCTCTGGGACGACCACCTCCAGTCCATGGGCGCCACCAGGTCACTGCCTCCCGCTGCTTCTTCCATTACAATGCCAGTGATGCCTCTGCAAATCAAGATCAAAGAGTGAGAGCTAGTCAGGTTTGCGACACTTGGCTTTTATCATCCTTAATTCAAATCAGACAGGACTGGTCATGCAAGCCAAACGACCTGACTCACACCCCAACGTACCTGCCTGGAATATGAATGAGCCTTACATGTACACCGTATGTAGACCATGCTACCAATGCTGATCCCCTAATTGTGCCCACTATATGGGGAGCAAAACGGTGCACCTGACCCAGAGTCCTCCACACAGCACACACATACCCAGGTTACCTAACGGGACATTTTCGCACTGCAGAGTGTCCCGCCGAAATTCGTCGCGCCGGAGCAACAACCTTCCATCCACCTCCTGCCTCCTCTCTTCTGTCCCCCTGTCCCCCAGTCCCCTCCATTCGCTGTATTTTTCTGCACTCTTGGCCAAAACAGACCCCGAGTTTTTTCCTCCCCTCTCCCCTCCCCACCCACCGATGACATAAGACGCCAAAACTGGAAAACTACCGGCTCCTTCAGGCACTCAAGATTACTCCCTGATCGAACCCCCCTCTGCCATTCCCATAAGATCGATCCGGCACAGTGCTACACAGTGCCCCCCTCAC
>KZ538373.1:38372-76853 GCA_000934665.2 Catajapyx aquilonaris
GGGGGGGGGGGGGGCTGATCGATCATACTGTATCATGCTGTACATTTATAATATACAGTAGTTTAAAAAAAATATGGCCGGAAACAGGCTCATTGGGACCAATGGGAACCGACCAAACCCCTTTTCGTGGGATCGGATTCCAGTCCCGATGAATAGGTTTCCCATAGGGAGAGAGGGGAGAGAGGGGTCATTTCCGTTCGGTGTTTTCCACGCATACTTAACGAGAATCCCAACAATATAAAATGGGGGAGACTAACAATGAGAATAAAGTAGGGGGGGTATAGGGAAGTGTGGATGGTGCACGCAATGGGGGTTAGTCTACATCTTATTACTCGAAACTGAAATTATTACACCATAAAATTATTTAATTACAATAGACGCATGACTAATTATAATACGGTTAATATATTTACATTCGGACAGCACCCCCCCCCCCCCACTCGGTTGGTCTCTATCTTATCGCTCGTGATTGTACACTCTATACTTATACACTGAAAGTTTGTACACAACTATATGAAGATTTGTCTGGTCTACCTAACCCACTTTCAGACTACGAAGAGTACTGAAATTTGGCACACCGATGTCTTATGTGCTACTGATTGAGGGAAAATTTCAAAAACTGCACTTTTTAAAGTTGAAATACCCAAAATTTAGGATTTTTCGACTTATTTCTAATCAAAAAAAGTCCTATAGAACGGCTCTGTCCGTCCGTCTGTCTGTCTGTGGACAGGTATCAGGGCCCAGACCGCATGAGATAGCGACAAACGGTTTTCGGATTCGGGATTAAGCGTTCATGGTCAACTTCCGGTGACCCCCACTTCCAGTTTTACAGATTCACTATATCGGCCAAGGTCAAGTCTTGGGTCCTTGGAAACGAAAAATGAGACTGACAACCGCTGACAACATTCTGTCATTGTAGAATTAATTTTGTTTTGGCTACGAGAAAAAAGTATACTCTAATCCCACTCGAGTGATTTGCCAATCTGACGTTTGGTATTTCACAGATATGGCGCTTCTAAGTTTTACAAACTTCTCTCATTGATTAATCCCCGTACGAAGAACGGTTCCACTGCTAGTAAATACATATTCGCATAAATTCCCTCACTATCATTGTAAACACACATAAAAATTCCGGGCAATTAAGACCACAAAAGTTTCTCAGAAAAGTACTACTCAGACCACAAAAAAAAACTGGTAAGAATGCAACCACGTTTTACGCCACGCCTGGGGTCACAACAAGGTCATCTGAATAAAGGTGATCTCAATGTCACCCGAATAACAAGAATCCTCGCCTGAGGGGGTCATCCTCTAGTAAAAAACAACGGACGATGAGCAGTATTCGCCAATATAACGGGGTTTCGAAGTGCAAAATTGCAATTTTTTTTGGCGGGAAAAAAGCCTGCTGAAGGAGCGGGAAGTGAAGGTTTGTCCTTAGCTAGGGGAGGGGATGGAAGAGGAGGAGGGGAGGGTGTATAAAAAAGTGGTTTTACTCAAGTGACCCCCCGAGGCGGTCTGGTCGGAGGCGCATACCTGAATCTTTTACATACTTTACGGGAGGGATTGGCTCCCCATAATATGCCGATACACTCGCCAAAATGTTAAATTAAAGTGTCATTAATTCTTAAAATAATTTAGCCGATTATTTCAAACTGTATGCAGATAGTAGCGAAAATGAGGCAATATGGGACATATATGGCCCATAAGGTGACATTTTTTAGCAATTTCCAATTGGTCAACGGATTTCGAAATAATATTTTAATATTAAAATATGATTTAATGCTACATGTCGTTTTGATCCAACAATTAGAGGTTCGTACCCCCACCGACCACTCGTTCGTACATCGTACACTCACCATACGAGTGTCCACATGTCCAACTGTCCACCTTTATATCGAACTCACTGTCCACCACTTTTTTATATATCGAAAGGCACACAGGCCACTGATCCCGGCCACGTAGAGGTTCCTCCACTACAACTCCAGACTTGCTTCGGGGGCCGACCCCCCCACCCCAAAACACCCACGGTCGAATAGAGACAATCGGGGGATGACAAGTGTCCAGATGAACCCCCAATATATCGAGAGGTTGAGGATATTTAGGCGACCAGTGGTCTGATGGTCTTCCTCGTCCCTCTTTGCGCGCCTTTCTAACGGTCTTCCATGACCCAACAGCCCAGCAGAAGCTCAACCGAAGGCCGACACAATCCGGTGTTGCCACCTCTGCATCAGTCAGAGGGTGCTTATCCGGGTGCGGCCCCTGGGTCCACGTGGAGGCGAGCATGACCCGGAGGGAGACCAGCCCAGTACTAGACAGCACCATTGTTGATGGAAACAATGCAGGGCGCTAAGAATGGGATGGATGCATCTGGAAGGATGGACATGCCCGATGTATGTGATCAGCTGTCCTTCACAAGGCCCCCCTTCTTTTGAATGTATAAGGAGCATCTGACAACAATGCGAATTGAGGCATGCGGAGGGGCCGGTCCTGCCTACCTCCCACCCTACCCACCCTCCAGTCACTCCACCACCTGCCCCAACTACCAGAGGGGGCGAACACAACAAAATAATAATAAAAAACATGATTGTAACCACCCAAGATGGATCACCAGGTTTTTTTCACTCTTCCGGCACACTCACCTGCCCCTCCGACAGCAGGTGGAGCGTACCGCATATATTGGTATGACCGGAAATGAATGGCTGAGGTCGTCTTAAAATCATTTAATTCGTACAACACACCAACAAAGTATTTACACTGTACAAGTTTTCTAACAGGACTAGTGGAAGCGTAACAGACAACATGCCTTCACCGCTTGTAACTATTCACCCGACACCTGATTCCGGGTGCATGAAAACACCTATTTGGTTCTCTTTAACACAGCATCAGTTATCATGACTAAGCCCTTCTGAAACGGGGTGTCCGTCAGGAGGCTGGCGTACTTGACTGCCTGCTCGCAGTGCTCTTGGGCCAGGAAACGCGTCTGCCTTATGCTGTCCGACTTGAACACGCATTCCAGGGTGGTCTCAATGTCGCCTGGCAGCTGGAATCGCCTCTCTATCAGTTCAGAGAGGTGCGGGTGTTCCAGGGAGGCAAACAGCACTGGAGCTGTTGCCAGGCCCAGCTTCAGGTCAACTCCTGCAGGTTTCCCCATTGTTTTGGCTGATGAGGTAAAATCCAGGATGTCATCCACTAACTGGAAGGCAATGCCTATGTGCCGACCATACTGAAAGGCAGCTTCCTGCAAAGACTCGTCTGCCCCTCCCAAGATAGCTACGGACTTGCACCCACACGCTATGAGGCTAGCCGTTTTCTTATAAGTCTTGGTGAGGTAGCGGGTCAGGCGCTCCTTGATCAATGATGGAAAAGAACTGGGTGGAAGAAATAGGGTGGGATGTTGAGTAAATATGTACATGTTGCATGCGATATGCAAACCTACAGAACACGGCAGCCTTACCTTCCATCCTTCGCCACAAAACCTCCCATTTGCATGAACTCCCCTTGCACTAAATCTACGTACGTCCTGGCCCATACTCGCACTACATGGGGGTTATTAAGCCTCGAAACCATTGCAGACACTACAAACAGGACGTAATCACCAGCCAGCACTGCTTTTCTGGTACCACACAATCTGTTAGTACTGTGCCTCCCTCTACGCACATCCGAATTGTCGACTACATCATCATGCATCAGTGACGCCGTGTGCACCATCTCAATTGCAACAGCCATCTTCAACTGCGATGCCAGCACAAAGTTGCGGTGGTGTAGGTGTGTGTTAATAGCCCTGGCCATCAATGCAGTTATGACTGGACGTATTGCCTTGCCGTGGCCATCAAAGCCATACATGGACAGGGCTTCAAGGCTCTTTGATGCAGTGCGGAGCTCCTGGCGAATGTCATTGTGCAGGGTGGCAAGGTCGTCTTCCACCAACTTGTAGGGGTCGGACCTCTCTGCTGGAGCAGGGTGGTGCAGCTGGAGCGATGCCGCAGATGTCAAAAACTGCCTCATGGTGTACCGTCGTTGGTAGAGGCACGTCACTCGGATGCATAGTCGATGCCTGTTGTTCACCAGGAAGAGGATGCCAATCCTCCAAAGGGACATTCTTCAATGTCAGAAGGTCTTCAGCCAGGAAAACCTTCTGCATGACTGGAAAACGCAAAGATGTAAATGTTAACTCCTTGACACGTGCATAGGAAAAGAGGTGCAATAATTTGACTGAATATGATAGGTAGTGTTTGCAATTGCCATATCCTATCTTTGAACTGGACTAGTGCAAGTTTCCTTTCTTATCAAGGATCGTAAGACTTAATTGCACTCATAACCACAGCTTATCACTGGATGCCTACTGTGCTGATATGAAAACGGCAGCACTGGGCATAAAAACTTGTTATTGACCAAATCATTAAGCCTCCAAATTATGATGACGCCACATGTCACTTACAAGCTACGAGTACAATAACATACGGCATCTACGTAAATCTCTGATTTCTCAATTCCTGTCCTTGAAACTCACGACATGAGTTCGCTTATTTTAAAACACTACTTTATTACCCATGCAGCCTAGCTCATGTTTGCACCATCGAAATCTAATCAACCTGTCTCTGCCCCACTATTAATAACATTAGTGTCATCAGGTCATCACACATTTCCTGTTGATAACTCCATTTGTTCTGGGCCAGACAGTGCAAGATGATGCAACAGCCAGGAAAGTGCTGGTCATGTCTCTGCCGTGATATGCAACCTTTTGTACTTTAGTGGGGGCTTAACGTCGGCCTATTTCTGCCACTTAGGTCCAGTGGTCCTCCTCCTGGAAATTTGGCCACTCTGGGGATCTTTAACGTGCACCCGAGCAATGTCTCAAGCGCACGGGACCGACGGCTTTACTTCCCCTCCGAGGGAAGGCCAACCTTTTCTTGTACAAACAAATGCGGTGTGTGCCACAGTATGCACCGGCACAAGTCCTGTCAGTCACATCCCAAGGGTGGCCGCACCACTTCCTGGCACGTCTCCTGTCCACACGACAGCAGTGCCAGGGTCACCCACCCACGGGCAACCCAACCATGTCAAACTCCCCATGCATGACTAGGGCATCCCAACCCTTCACCCCTGACCCAATACCACCTTACATGGCCCGTCCTCCCAGTCGCCCGATGACCCCCTCCTGACCCCTCCAGTCCGACTCATTCAGCCTGCTAATCACGATTAAACTTGAGCTCCTTCAGCACGTGCTGAACCAACCTCCGCCATCTTGGATTCCGATACGGTACGCACACAAAAACGGTACAAAATTTTAATGCCCTTAAATATTTTTATAGAAAATAATTTAACTACATATTTTGAGGCTCAAATTGTGTCCGGTTGTCCCGATCGGATCAGTCCACTTTTTATTTTAAACGGAATATGCTGGTCGATAGTATCTCCGTGTCCAGCTATGGAATGCAAAGTGTCCACTGCAGGTCTTGTCCAGCTGAAGATGGGACTTTTGAGTTAAGGAGGACAACCCCCAGCGCATTACTATGATGGCATACTCGGTGAGTATTGTGCAGCTGGGGTCAGAGGTCATACATGTGCTAATGGTGTGTTCAGAACGTGCAGGTGCAGTTGGAGTTGGGCCACCGAGCGTCCCTGAAGAGCAAGAAGACGGTGGAGGGCTTCACACATGATTGGGAGGTGTACGTGAGGGGTCCTGATGCCAGCAACGTGCAGTATTTTGTGGAGAAGGTGGTGTTTCACCTGCACGCCAGCTTCCCCAAACCGGTCAGGGTTGTGAAGGAGCCGCCGTACTCCATCAAAGAGTCGGGGTACGCAGGGTTCATCATGATCATCGAGGTGTACTTCCGCAACAAGGAGGAGCCCAGGAAGGTGCGGTACGAGTACGACCTGTTCCTGCAGTCGGAGGGGCCTCCTCACGGGAACACCAGGCTGGAGAAGCTCACCTTCCAGAACCCTGCCGAGGACTTCAGGCGGAAGCTCATCAAGGGCGGAGGGGTAGATATTTTCACTGATCTTTGGACACACTTCGGTAATAATTAGCCAACAACAAAACGTGACGCTCCCGCGCAGTTAATGTTTGGAACTTCATCTTCTGGCCAAATATGTAGCAGTTTTCTCTTCCAAATTAGGGCAGTAAATGCTCGTAAAGTGGGTAATTGCCGACAATGAAGCTGAAATGTGCGTACATAAATTGTGGGCATTCTCTGTGCATTATCTGCTTAAACTTGGAAGATTAAACAGCCGTGTGGAGCCAGACATGGGGAGTGACACACATTGGTCGACAGTGCCGCATCTGTTGGATTCACATGCATCTTATCACCTGAGATGAGTTGTTTCACCAGCGTCTTAATTGCCAGACTTGATTGCAAACAGGAAGATGAGGCGTAGCAATTTTAGGTTCAATTTTCTCGGATAAGTGTGTCAAGGTGATGTTAATTGTGCAAGAACATTGTTACATGACAAACGCATGTGATACTCAGATGTGTTTTGACAGCTGAAAAAGCCGATGTTATAATCCGACTGTGTCTGGAATGTAATAGTGTTCAATGTGCGACAGTCTTTATCACTGGCTTAGACTATATTTCTGTCTCTGCAAATGTTCATAGGGCACTGAAGTGACACACTTTGCAAGAGATGGCCATGACATTCATTGTCCAGGTGCAATGACATTACGGCTAAGCAATAGACGAGTTCTTAGAATGGCTTACTCCGGACTCTGTTGTCCTCCACTTCGGCCTGTCTTGACTTATGAATTTGCCTTTGCCAGATTGGGGTCCTGGGCTCAGATGGTGGGACCTTGATCAGCACCAACGAGAGACCAAGTCACCCTGGTGGCAGCTCAAGTTCAAGCTCAAAGTCGGCCGCTATGCAACCCAAATCAAGTGGAAGCTCCTCCTCTTCCTCTTCCTCGACTAAGAGTAAAGTTGATCTGGAACCCAAGATTAAACACAAGGTTAAGGTACGCATTCCTTCTGCCCTACAATACCTTTGCATTGTTGCAACAATACATCAGCATTGTGCAGATTTCATGATATTGTTTGCAGCCACTTGAACCAGATCTTCCATCTCCTTTGTATTACTGGTACCAGCCCGTATCCTGCTCCTACCCCATCCTGGTCCTTTAGCAGGTATTATCCACAACTTTTCCATACTTATTCACTATCAGGGGCAAATAAACGCTTCATAAATTCCAGACCATTGCTACCACTTTTCATTGTTTTCAGGTCAAAGCCTGGTTCCATCACTGGAAGTAGACTAAACATTAAGGATTTACCCATTTAATTGTCTATTTTAAAAATTCAAGTGAATGAAGAATGCCTAGACTCATTCCATGATTATTGCAGGAAAGCAAGATGGAGCTGGCCAGGCCTGCCAACTCCTTTGCTGCCCTGTTTGGCCCGCCCATAAAACGGAGCAAGACGGAGCCAACACCAAAGAAGGAGTCGAAACCAGTCAAGGCAGAGCAGCACAGGCCCTCCAAAGAGCCGCCAAAAGAAATCCAAGCGCCAAGGCTTCCTATTGCCGCAAAGCATCCACCCATCCCACCCAAGCCCGAAGCCTCGTCTGTAGACAAAAAGAGCAGTAAGAAGGAAGTGTCACCTGCAAAGAAGAAGCGCAAGCCTAAGGAGCGGGAGGAAAAAGGTTTGGTGACGAGTGGGAAGAAGATGCCGGAAAAGGTGCCTGAAAAGGTTGTGGAGAAGATGCCTGAAAAAGTTGTCGAGAAGGTGGTGGAGAAGGCGGAAAAAGCAGAAAAGTCTAAGTCAAAGGAGAAGATGGATAAGGTGAAAGAGCATAAGAAGACGACGCCAGAGAAGCCGAGGAAGGAAAAAGAGAAGGAAAGAAAGGTAGGCATCTACTTCCACACTTAGTAAATTACTGTAGTTTCATGAAATAAGGAATTCTGACCTTACGAATGTGACTGATTCCAACCCTTTATCCCCAGCAAACAAAAGTAACACCGCCGCCACTGCCACCTCCAGTGCTGAAGTCGGAAACAAGAAAGCCTCCAAAAGCACCTACAAAGAAGGTGCCGCCTGAGCCAACCCCTAAGGAAGAACCGCCACCGCCACCGCCGCCACCCCAACCCGCAAAAGAGCCGGAGCCAGCCAAAGAGAAGCCAAAGCACAAGCACAAGAAGCGAAGCCACGACCCACCTGAGAAGAAGAGGCCTGAGAAGCGTCCGGAGAAACCAAGGCCTCCAGCAAGCCGCATCAAGAAGGAAGTCCTCCTGGAGAAGTCTCCTCCGACCTCCTCCAGTGTCACCCCATCTCCACCCACCCCACCACCTCCTGTGCAGCCAACTCCTCCTCCCCCACCTGTGGCCTCTACTCCTCTACCAGCGGCTACGCCCAATGACGCAGGCCACCGTCACAGCAGGAAGAAGACTGGGCTGGACATACTACTGGCGGAGATGCCCGACTTCTCCGACTCAGAGACATCCGATTCCATCCCGAGTGATTCCGAGTCTGGTCCAGATAAGGCTCTGATTCTTAGCACTCCAGAGCCCACCCCTCCTCCTCCTCCCCCTCCCCCACCTCCACCGCCAACTCAGCAACCTGAGAAGAAGTCATTAAAGCGCAAGGCAAAGAAGGAGTCTGGGCCCAAGCGGAAGTCAGCTAAATCTAAGGAGTCCAGCCTTGGGTAAGTAGAATTTCATTACTTTGGACTTTAATCAATGGCCAGTGAGCTTATCTCTGGGGGGATAATAAAACCATAACGTGAACCTGCCATCTTTCCAACCAAAGGTCATCAAAAATGGTTGTGGCTGACTTGGTTGAATCTCCACCTCTGCTGGCATGCCCTGAGCCGACACCTCGACAAGAAATGCAGTCGGCCCGAGGCGAGATGGCACCAGCACGTCCGGAAGCGACCCCGAAGCAGGAAGGGCAGCCTACCCCTCGCCCCAAGGAGGAGAGCACCAGTGATCATGTCCCGGAAGACCCCAAATTCTCCAATGAATATCTGCAAATACTGGTGGAGCTGCAGCGTATCATCATGAACCTGGAGGACCAGGATGTCCTGCAGAAGGTTGTGGACGTCATCCACAGCTCGGGACACCTGCAGACAACCTCCACGTCACTCGACTTTGATCTCTGTCATCTCGACAAGACCACTGTGTTCAAGCTGAAGGAATGCATCTCTGCAATGTGATTTTTAAGTTTTTGTTTGTTTTTTTAAAAACGAATTATGAAGTACAATTTTTGATTTTTAAGCGAAGCGTAATGCCCAACTATGCACATGTCACGATTTTGATGTTTCTTCGTGTAGAGTGACTGCAACGACATTAAAAATGCTTTCTTGTTTATGTCCGGCTATGTTACGATAGAATTTCTGTCATGTGATTATTGTCTCACGAAGAAGGGCAAGGGTTGCAGGGATGCAATTTTTGTATGTGCCAAAACTTCAGAAGAATGCAAAGATGGTTGTTTGAAATTCACGGCCCTTTATTTGCTACAAGTTTCCCAAATTTTTCAACCTAATTTTTACAGAATCCACGAGCCTGACACCTTGTACTTCTTAAAGATTACACTAACATGCGACGGTCTTAACAGTCCTTTGAGTTACATTCCATATTCCACACTATGGATGCTAGTGACTGATTCGTCCTCGGGGGAAGGAACCTTTCTGTTGCTGTCTTGCCGACAAAGTAGAGCCACAAAGCGACTGGATACTTTCACACTGGTGCGTTTACATGTGAACGATTTGATCGCACGATGTCATCGCCGAGCGATAACAACGCTGAGTAACCAGAGTAACCAGTACTGTTTGAGGCGAAAATCAATTGTTACTTTCACCACAAACAATAATTTTTACTTTGCTCGGCGACAACTTCGCTCTGCTTCAATCGTCAAATCGCTCACATGTAAACGCCGCTTTACTTGTTAGTGGGCCAGGTATTGACATCATGCAGCTGAGTAAGCCAGTTACATGTAACATGTCAGAATGCCTAAAACGATTTGCAAAATCACCTAAATAACTCGAATAACTAATCCTTGAGCACTTTGGGGGCTACAAATGCCATCTTAAAATCATTTAATTCGTACAACACACCAACTCTGTACAAGTTTTCTATCAGGACTAGTGGAAGTGTAAAAGACAACATGCCTTCACCGCTTGTAACTATTAACCCGACACCTGATTCCGGGTGCATGAAAACACCTATTTGGTTCTCTTTAACACAGCATCAGTTATCATGACTAAGCCCTTCTGAAACGGGGTGTCCGTCAGGAGGCTGGCGTACTTGACTGCCTGCTCGCAGTGCTCTTGGGCCAGGAAACGCGTCTGCCTTATGCTGTCCGACTTGAACACGCATTCCAGGGCGGTCTCAATGTCGCCTGGCAGCTGGAATCACCATTGCGGACACTACAAACAGGACGTAATCACCAGCCAGCACTGCTTTCCTGGTACCGCACAATCTGTTAGTACTGTGCCTCCCTCGCCGCACATCCGAATTGTCGACTACAACATCATGCATCAGTGACGCCATGTGCACCATCTCAACTGCAATTCCAGCACAAAGTTGCGGTGGTGTAGGTGAGCGTTAATAGCCCTGGCCATCAATGCAGTTATGACTGGATGTATTGCCTTGCTGTGGCCATCAAAGCCATACATGGACAGGGCTTCAAGGCTCTTTGGTGCAGTGCGGAGCTCCTGGCGAATGTCATTATTGTGCCGGGTGGCATGGCCGTCTTTTACCAACTTGTAAGGGTCAGACCTCTCTGCTGCATCAGGGTGGTGCAGCTGGAGCGACGCCGCAGATGTCAGAAACTGCCTCATGGTGTGAAGAAAAATACAGAAAATAGATGGAAAATGGTGGTATTTCACCTCCCTAAGACAGCCTCTGCCCCTATCACGGGGTAATGTGAAAAAGAAGGGATGCAACTATTGTATGTGCCAAAACTTCAGAAGAAATGCTACGATTGTTTGTTGCTACACGTTCCCCAAATACTTCAACCTAATTTTGATGGCATCTAGGTGCCCAACACCTCATCATTCCTAAGAATTACGCTAACATGTGACTGTCCAACAGTCCTTACTGTTACGGCCATTCCGCTCAATCGATGCTAGTGACGGTCATTCTGCCTCAAGGGAACAAACCTTTCTATTCTCAACAAAATAGAGCCAGCAGGCTTCTAGTAGGCCAGGCCCAATTGAGATGTTGTAATGATGTCACACATCAGAGCACATACATTGTGACAGAACGCCTAAAACAATCTGCAAAGTCACCTATGATATAACACTAGTCTTTAATCCCTGGCCAAAAATCCTGAAGCACTTTGGGCACTACAAAGGCATGGTTCAAACTGGGCCTCTCGGCTGGTTGCGCCTCCATCAGCGCTGCTAACAAGCACCAGATGTCGGCAACCTCCATGCTCACAAGACCTGGAAAATTCATGTCCATTCCAGGCCCATAGATCCTTAACCTGCGTGACACGTATTCCCCTCCCTGCGACAGACTGGCTGCCTTGACATAGCAGCCTTGGGCAGCCATCCAGAGCTGCAACTCAGTCCGGCTCATCTCCCAACAACGCAGGCTGTGAGCTGGGACTAATGTGATGCGGAAGTGTAGGCCCAGTTCGGAGTACCACTGGGTCAGGTGGGTTAGGAGTGTGGCCGCCTCTGACTCCAGATCGGAGGTCATTGCTATGGCATGTGCAGAAGTGCGTTGGGGCGAAGAAGTGAGGCCTCCAGCAGAGGGATTCAGTGTATAGGTGCGTCCAATGCTGGAGAGTCGAACAGGGAGCAAGTCCAGGCGGGTACGAACCACGTAAGTGATGACAGACGGCAGCGATGCTGACCCTGCATTTTAAAATATTTAATGACTCATAAGCATAAAGCTACTTGTGCACACAACTCACCAACAAGATGGGTGCGAGATGGCAACTCCTCACTCGCATCCTGCTCCACTTGAAACACTTTCTTTGGGTTGTCCCATTCCATCCCGCACCCTTCCACTATGTTGCTCTTGCAAAAGTCCGATCCTACGACCCCAGCAAACCCAGCCTGTGAAAGCTTGTCTCTGAAGTAGCGACAAGCTGCCTGCTCCAGCATGGCTGCCTGGCCCAAAAGGTAGTAAGCCCCATGGTAGCAGGCAGGAGCTGGCTTCAAAACACCACATTTTTTCCCAAAGTCCAGGTGGTGCACCGCCCTTTCGATGTTCAGGACTGGATTAGAAGTGTAGACGACAACCTCGTTATCACGAGGTGTTTCAGGATGCAAGTAATTGGGAAGTTGTAACACCCGAGGCACCAGCCCTTCCTCCATGTCCCCCCACTCTTTCATCAGCCTCTTTTGTTCCTCCCGCAACTGGCGACCCTCCTGCCGCATCTCCGGCAGGACTTCCCCTTCCCGCATCTTTGCCGCCAGCTCAACCCTGCGTTCCTCCAGGATTTTCATCCTCGACCTGACCTGCACGGCTCCCTCCCACTCATCCCACATGCTCCATAAGTCAGCCTTGATTCTTCGCCCTTTCAGTGAATTCTCCATGCGATCTAGATCGCAAAGAGGTGCAGCAAAATCCAGATACGGCTCTAGGGCCACAAAGGCCCGGCGGGCAATCCTACCACTCACATACAAAGCAGACTGAGCCATTGTCTTTTACTGCAACCACCTCATTTATTCGTTTGCCTTAACGTTGACATCCATCTTTTGCTTCATGCTGTTGGGCACAAGCGTCTCCACCTTCTGTCGCCTGGCTGCAGGCTGGAAGCTGCCCATCCCGGCTGCCATCTCAGCCTCCTTCTGTGTGTACGGCTCCACCTCCAGCTGCTTCATACGCTGCTTGTGCACCTTTGAGCGGAAGTGGCCCTCAAGAGACTTGCCATCCACAAAGTACCGCCTGCAAATAGGAACCATGCAATAAGTATTTCTCAGGGTCCAATAAATGAAGACGCGCACTTACGCGCAGTGGACGCAGTAGAACTGTCCGCAGCCTGGCTTGTCGATGTCCTCCTCCTGGTTCAGAAGCTTCTCCACCGTACCCTCCTGCAGGTCCCCAACAATCTGAAATGCCCATGCCGACAAGCTTATCATCTCCAGTTGCCATGACCATGCGGCTGTTGTACCTGGTCGATGTCCCTGGTCCTCCTCCTGGTCCGGTACACTCTCTTGTTGTGAGTATCTCCAGAGTGCTGCCTCTTGCGCTTATACGTCATTCTCAGGGGCGGCCCCGGGGCGAAAACGGGTCAGCCTAGGCCGGGCAAGGCCTCACCAAATATCCAACAGACACGTGCTGATGAGGAAATGGCGCATGCGTGTTTGAACGCTTGAAGTACAGGCATGACAAAACATGCAACGGAAGGTCACATGACCCTTGTGCTAATTTGCGTACAAGGTGAGTGGACCAATAGGAGGAGGGCTGGTTTGACTATAAAAGCGGGTCGTCTCCCGGTCTCCATCTCTTTCGCTCATCCCTACTATACTTTCACATACCATAACATAGCTCATCCCTATAGCCATGTATAAGGTAATGTATAAGGTAAGGTAGTGTGGGTTTGTTTTTATTATTTTGTGTTTCTTATTCGCAGATGCTGGTCGCTGTCTTCCTGGCCCTTGTGGCAGCCTCTTCTGCTGAGTACTACGAGATGACTCCGGCGCCCACTTCCTACGGGTACGAGCAAAAATACGAGAAGCCATCGTATGGATATGAGCAGCCCAAGTACGAGGAGAAGTCCTACGGCTACGAGCAGCCTAAGTATGAGCAGAAGTATGAGCAGCCCAAGTACGAGGAGAAGTCTTACGGCTATGAGCAGCCCAAGTACGAGCAGAAGTACGAGGAGAAGTCTTACGGCTATGAGCAGCCCAAGTACGAGCAGAAGTACGAGGAGAAGTCTTACGGCTACGAGCAGCCCAAGTACGAGCAGAAGTACGAGGAGAAGTCTTACGGCTATGAGCAGCCCAAATACGAGATGAAGCAGTCCTACGGTTATGAGCAGCCCAAATACGAGATGAAGCAGTCCTACGGTTATGAGCAGCCCAAATATGAGCAGAAGCAGTCCTACGGATACGAGCAGCCCAAATACGAGGAAAAATCCTACGGATACGAGCAGCCCAAATACGAGGAAAAATCCTACGGATACGAGCAGAAGCAGTCGTATGGATATGAGCAGCCCAAATACGAAAAGAAGTACGAGAGCTATGGTTACTAGAATGTTCATATTTGGTTTTAATAAAAATTAATTTATATAATGTACATATTTTCACTGTTAGAATGAACCCTAATCTCATTTGTATGACAAAACAATGTTAGACACTACGTTGAGAACATTGGTTCCTTGGAACCATATTAGTCCCCAACATAAGCAGTAAAACTCTTGCAAATATTGCGAAAGGACAAGCTTGTCATGCAAGAATGTAGATGGGGAGATGTTCAACTCATCCCTACCAGTTCCTCAATGTCAGGAAAGAAAGAAAAAAACACTATTGCAAGAAGTCTTGAGTAGAGCCCATTCATCAAGGACTTGACAAAAGGATGACTGTATCAAACCAACTCCATAAAAAAATCAACTTAGGACGAGGAAAGACTTGGGTGTGGTGGGAGGGATGGAGCCATACAAGTCACTTGTGAGAAGGGAATCGGGGGCAGTGGTTGGGCTCTTCGGCTGAGGAACTTCTATGGGGGACTAAGAACAGTTACGGCTCAAAACAGCAACAGAAATCTGGAAATATGCTGGTCACCTCTGGATACCTGTAAGTTCCTCATGTCTCATTAATTACCATTTAGGCAAATATTATGCCTCCGTTCTGTCAAGGCCAGCCCATCCAAAGGCTCTTTGACAGTAACACTTGGCCAGTCCTTGACCGACTTATGAGTTCATGTACAAAATGTGCTTCAAGATCACACTATTAATTAGTAGGGACATTGATATTAATTTTAATTTGATGCAGCAAGTGCAGTGTAGTAGCACTTCTAAGAATGATGGCAATCATGGTAGCAGATGCACATGAAGAGATGATGCCACAAGAGTCGACAGATGTTCCTTCCATGGACTCTCAAGAGGGATTCTTGGTAGAGATGGAAGATTATGACAATCAAGTGGATGCAGTTAGCAGGTGGGGAACCTGGCAGTCAGCCAACGTGTGGCCACGGGCACCACCTCACACAAGATACTCTCTTTCAGACAAGAATATCTGGAGTGTCCCTCCGATTCAGTCTTCAAGACACGCAACAGATGCCAACGTAATGGCCAGTGGGTTGACTGCACTGTTAGCCACTGCTGCCCAGGATACGTGATACTGGCAGGTCGGTGCGTCAACATCAACAGTGACCCATGCTCCACCATAAACTTGTGCGAGCAGAACTGTGAGGTGTTGTTTGGTCGAATGGTGTGCACCTGCCGCTCGGGGTACCGCTTCAACCGGACCAACTTTGCCATGGGGGTCAGACCTGTCTGTCTGGACATAAACGAGTGCCATGAGGGGCTGCATGGATGTGACCACACTTGCAGTAACATTGAGGGTGGTTATGAGTGTGGATGCAATGAGGGTTACAGGCTGGATGAGGACAACTCTACATGTGTTGAGGACAAAGCAGAAGAGAGCAACGGTGCAGTCGAGGTGGGAGAGGCAGCTTATCGCCACAAGAGTTACGGGGAAGGGAGGCCTGTTTGTAAGGCATCATGTCACAGCGTAGTTAAGATGCAGGAAAGGGTCAGGAAGTTGGAAGAGAAGGTGAGCCATCACACTCTTGTGCCTTTCTTGCATTTATGTGTCTGTTCTGCAACAGGTAGCTGCCTTAACAACAGCCATACGCTTGTACAGCTTGGCCGCAGGACCTCCAGGTCCTACAGGCCCTCCTGGATCCCCTGGTGTGATTGGACCCAGAGGATTCCCAGGTGAATTAGTTTATGCACATCCTGTATAGCTCACAATCATTGAATGATGCTGTAAATCATCACAGGAGCTGATGGTGGCCGCACCAACACATGGCCATTGACAGACAATGAGCTGAAAGATGAAGACTACGACTCGTATCAAGTCTACAAAAGAGAAGGCAAGAGGCATTATTGCAGATGTCAAAGGGGTCCAATTGTAAGTAATCCAAGACAAGGAGTCAATACTGTTCCAAACATCTGTGCACAGCATGATCTCCTTCAGGGTGAGGTGGGCCCTGCAGGCCGCATGGGTGAAAAGGGCCACAGTGGTGAGACCGGCTCAAAAGGGCAGAAGGGGGATCCGGGAGGAGTGGACTCTCTTCTCCTGCTGTTGGCCGACCTCCGACTCGATGTGGATCTCTTGCAGCAGCGGGTTTTTGGCAAGGAAGGTCCTCCCTCACACTCCATATCCTTGGCTTTCAGGGAGAAGCCTCTGATTGACGATTTCGGATCAGGAGACGGAGAGTGACACATGTCACTTTACGGAACTCTGAAAGAACTAGGATCACATGCTTCTCTTTCAGTCAGCCTAAGGCTCGAGAAGGGTAATGAGTAACTGAACAAAGCCTTCTGAGGATCTCTCTAGATTATGACCCATGCTTTCAAACCTAAGTTATGCATATCCTGTCCGCAGTAACAAAACTACATGTTGTAACAGTAATACCCTGCATTTTAATGAGAATTCCCACGAAAACAAATAAATGAAATCTGCCATATTACAATTCCCCGTTTCTTTATTATCGTTCATACTCTACCATACCTCATTCACATTGTTCCCGCAGCACGCAAATATACCTATTGTCGCTTGCTCTGGTCCAGCGTTTATTATCTTGCATATGCAAATTATTGCTGGCATGATAGTCCCTGCATTGCCGAGCTGGGAAGGTCCAGAAAGGCCCTGGCCTGCTGCATGGTCTCCACGTCCACTGTGCCCAGCAGTTCCTGGAAGTGGGCCGGTCCCATCTGGTCCTGAAGCCTCCTCACCTGCTCCTGGAAGCAGCTCTGGAGTGCCACTGTGTGCACAGGGTCCATCAGAACCAGCTGGCGACTTCGGCGATCGCAGGCACTCTCACCCTCCTCGGAATAGTCACCAGAGCTGATTGAAGTCAGCGAGGTCAGAAGAAGGCTGTCAATGCAAACGAGGTTAGATGAATGAATGCAATGAGCTATAACGCCACAGTTGTCAGCTAAAAAAAGGGGCAACATACTCCTCTTCTCCACCAGTCCCATCAGTCTTTGCCACGTCATTGAGCACTTGTACTACAGCAAGCAAAACGCCACAGAATTTTTCCATTGCAGCCGGACACCTGGAGTCCATCAGAGCCAGCAGGCCCAGGGCCAGCAGCTTCCTCTGCTCTGTCTGCCACACCTGCCCCATCCTGTCGATCCACACCTCCATCACCCTGTCAAGAGCCTGCTCGGCCCCGACACCCTCCCTGCACCCTGCCTCACCCACCGCCAAGTAAAATGTCTCTGCAGAGCAGAGGGTCAGACGGGCCAGGACAGTCAGGTGCCGAGTCATGGTCTGGATTGGGATAGCAGGTGAAGCGGCATCAGCACCAAAAACGCACCGCAGAATGTAGGGCAAGATAGGGGCCCAGGTTTGAGGAGCAGTGGTGGGGGAAGCTCGGAGGGAGGTCTCCACCAGGTCAAGGATCACGTTCACTCCCTCAGGGCGAAGCTCCGAGATGAGGCCGCAGCAGGTTGCCACAAGAAGAGACCCATAGTGCTGCAATGTTGATAACGACTCAGTCAAGGTGAAATACCAATCCAAAGATGCTTCCAACTCACCCCCAGTACCTCATCCGGCGCAAGCATCACGTATGCCCTTGCTATCTGCAGACAGGTCTTCAGGTTTTCCGAGGACAGTTCCAGCAAGGGTGGGAGGTTGGCAAATAGCTGCATAACGGGTGGGGTAAGTCCCTCCGTATTGTGCACTAGGGAGAGCCAGAGGTCCAGTCCGTCCTCCAGAAGGTACAAGTGGCTGCTTTGGCTCAGGTCGGTGCTCAGTTGGATCACAGAAATAAGGAAAGTGGAAGACAGGTGCGGATCCAGGGCAAACGGGCTGCCTGTAGGGCTACTGGTTGTGGCGGTTGTGGTCGAGCTCAGTGCTTCAATCAGTTGCCTGCAAATTACGCTATTAGTAGGAGCACTGGTGCGCTTCCTGGGATTGTGTCACTACCTGAGCGTGGTTAGAATGGCACATCGCAGCATGTTTAGCTGTGCTGACTCCTGCCACAGAGACTGAAGGTACTCGGTCAGGGAAGATGCAAAAGGCCGCACAAATGCACCTACTCGTTCAATTATGAATGACATCACGTGGAGCACCTGCATCTGTTACATCGAAATGAGAGAGGGTGTTTAGGTAAAACGCTCACCCATGATGCTTGAAACTGAATAAAAACTTATACCGACCTTGCTGTCACACTCCTTAGCCTCTCTCAGCAGATTGTAAAGGAGACCAAAAAGTCCCTGGAAATAAGGCAGAAACTGCTCTCGATTGAACTCAAAGTCGTCCACAACCTGCTTCAGGGTGTTGGCTGCAGTCAGCCGGACCAGCATATCCTCGGAGGGGTGGAGGGCAGGAACCAGGCATTCGTACAAGGATGGCCTTAACTCAGGGGACATGTTCACTCCTGCCCATTCTCCCAGAAGCCACACGATGCGTGCTCGGAGGATGCGGTAGTTAGGCTCACCAATCTTCAGTTCCGTCATCAGACTGCTGGTGAACCACTTGTCAAAGTCAACCTGGAAAATGATGAAATGAGACTTACGCATCCAACTGACTGGGAGCAACATTCATTTTGTGTTACAAAGAATATTCTGACATGTAAAAATCAAACCTACCTCATTATACAAATCAAATGCAGTAAGTCCTATGACATTGTAAATGGCATCCTTCCTGAGGATTTCGCTGAGGTCATCTGGAGGGACGGGAGCACTCTTGGACCTCATCAGTTCCAGCACTACAGGAATCAGGACCTTCTGGAATATCTTGAATAGCTCGAGGAACAAGTCTTCTGTACACGGCTGGTGGAAACAAAAAAGAAAAGTGTTTGGAAAAGTTTTTACTCCCAAAATCATACTAAACTCACCCTAATATCACATTTAGATGATTCTCCTCCTTCAACAGTTGCTGTGGACAGACAATTTAATTGTGTTATTCCGCAGCGATGTCAATAGGTTAGAGTACATTTTGACGATACTCACCCAGCAGTTCTGGGTCACTATCCCACATCTCAAGGTCAGCCTTTGAGAATGGGAAGTACTCAAACACAAGCTTCGTGGCAATGTCGATCACTCTCTCCGTTGTGAAAAACTGCGAAATTAGGTTCTGTGCCTCAAGTACTAATGGGTCCTTCACCTCTGTCAAAATTGCAACACAATTAAAAACGACAGTTCAATAGACACCTAATGACCAATTAACTTACCCCCAATGTACTTCCCAGGCTTGAACCTGTACTCGACACAGTCCAAAATCCCTTTCATCAGATTCATGCACTGGACGGTGAACCTCTCAAAGGTGAAGGCCTTTCCCTCTGGGGTGAAAATGTAATGGTACACAAAGTCAAGGGAGGGTCGGATGAAGCGGACATAGGAGAAGGGATGCTGCTCCAGGACCTCCAGGAGGACCTTCATCATTGAAGTGACACACTTCTCGCACAGGTCCTGAATGTGTTGGGAATACGGAGCAGCTTTCTTTCCTAGGGAGTTAGAAAGCAGAGCATTGAAGCTGTCACAGCCCGAATATCTTCAGGACTTACTGTATTCAAGGATGAATCTGATCCTTTCAAAAATATGGCTTAGGAATAGCACAGTAACTTCAACCTCATGTGGCTTCTTAAAGCCACGTACAACCAGCTTCCGTAACACTTTGAGAGCCAGCAACCCCTTCTCCAAACTGGCTGTGTGGCCCACTCCGTTATTCCCTTCCTAAAATCCACATCAATATGAGACACGACCTGGGGCACCACAATGAGTGCATAGCTCACCTGCTGGAAGAATGTGTCAAGGTGAAGGTTCCAGACTGTAAGGATATACCCAAATACATTTTCGGCCAGCTCGCAAAAGACCCTCCTGTCACCGGTAAGCGTCTTGGAGGACAAAACCTTGACGACATGGTGAAGAATAAGCAGCGCACGATGTTGGCAGATCTCATTGTCAGATTTAAGAGCCTCGAGGAGCGTTGGGATCAGCTCTGGCCACTCACGAGGAAATTCAAGCCTACGGAGAAACAAAAGGTTAGAGCACATGTCGTATTCATTGCAAGCATTTCCATTACCTGGCAATCCTTGAGATCAGCACTGCCAACTGCACTGCTATCTGGTTCACTGGTTCCACTACATTTGAAATCAGTCCTTGCCTGAGAAAAGTCTTCTCAGCATCAGAAATCGCACTGGAAAAAAATATTGTCATTAGTTAATCTGGAGAGGTTGGCCCATGCTCTCAAACACTCACTTGGGTGCATTCCGTCGCCAGTAGCGGTTGATCCCATTTTTGAAATACAAAACGGCCAGGCAGCGGACATGCTGGTCATTCGAATGGTTCGAAAATATGTTCTGAAATGCAGTAATATGCTGTAGAATTCAACAAGTTCATTAAGGCACATTTCTCAAAAAACAATGTTCATTGGCAGGATGCAAAAATATGTCAACATTCTGAGCTTAACTGCAGTTAATCTCCGGGAGCCGTTCATTATAAATTGTAATTTCATTTCATCATTTTGGCGACAGTTTTCTGCCCTTCATATATCAGTACAAACTATGAATCATTGATGATGCCATATTGCATCATGCCAGAATATAAAGAAAAGATTAGACGCCGCCTTTTCCTGGTGATTGGAAATTGTCAACAACCTGAATCTAAATCACCTAACACTTTGCAGGGTCTCACATGAACCGTCAAGGCCATGCACATCAATGTCATTGAACATTACGCCATCAAATAATTTTGAAATGGTACAACACTGGAAAAAACCTCGGACAAGTATTCCTCCAGGTCATATCATGTTACCCCCAACTGACACGACCTGCAACTGTACCATCTATTATGCGGATCCTTGAATTTCACACTTCACACAGGCTGTCGACAGTTTTGGTCTTTGGTCGCGTTGACGCCGTGGACCAATCATGACACATGTAAACGAGCTGTAACAATGTGTTGCTCTTGTTTACATGAGTCATGATTGGTCCGCGGTGTCAACGCGACCAAAGACCAAAACCGGCGGCGGCCTGTGTGTATTGGCCTCTATTTTCACACGAGCGCCGCCGCATAAATTAGGCGGCACTTCTGGCCGCACGTCTCGTGTGAACGGCTTCTTATTATTCAATGCAAACATGTGGCAGCGCCCTGCCCTGCCCACCACCAGCATTTCTGGCGGCACCTGGGCAGCACTGCCAACCACATGTGAATCCACTGCATCGCTGTTCACGATGCTAAAATTAGCATTGTCAACAGCAGTGCTTATTCGCACTGGTCCCAAGGTTGTGACAGAATTGTACTGCCCGCCTTGCTCTTCCCCGCCGGGAGATTGGCACCTGGGAGGTGCGGTGCGATTGGCACCACTTGCCGGCGGCGAGGAGGGGGGAAGCTGGAGTAACCTTTGACCTTTGAGGTCACAAGGTTGTGAGTTCAAACCCGGCCTAGGTCGGTGACTTTTCTCTAGGTGGTAGAAAAGTGAGAGTACGCCTTCCTTCGGAGGGGAAGTAAAGCCGTCTGTCCCGTGTGCTTGTGACATTGCGCGAGTGCACGTTAGAGATCCCCAGAGTGGCCAAACTTCCCGGAGGAGGACCACCCCCTGGCGTCGGTATTGAGCCGTAGAGGCCGACGTTAAGCCCCACTGAACCCAGTGCTTATTCGCCTACGCATTTACGATGAAAGTGGGCCAGTCTGTTGTGTGCGGACATAAGTGAAGGAACAAGTGTCCTATCCATAGGGGACATGTCCAGTGTCGGTGTCCCCTCACCAGCAATACGGGGTAGAACCCAGGCAGCGACTCCCACTCCTGGAGCTTGGCCTCCGCCGGCTTGAGCAGCTCCACGTCCTGACTGGCCGCCTGCTGAAGGGTCTCCAGCACCAGGGAGTATGCCCCCTGAGATTCCATCCGTCTCTATGCCCTTGCCCCCTCCGGGTCCTTGTCCTGCGGGCAGGCAGCACCCGGGGCCAAACTCCGGTCGGCCTCAGCTAATCCGGAGGGAGACGTCTTTCCCCAACTCCGGTCAAATCGTTAATAAATCCGGGACGGGCAACGCCGCTCATCTGTTCCAGGAATTTCCCAACATGGCCGACAACAGCTGTGCTACTTGACCCCGTAACGGTTCCTTGATGGTTGGCTATAACAGCTACATTTGGACGCGACGCCATTTGCACGAGGCGCGTCTCCGTCCTCTCTGGGGTGATTTGGAAGCGATTTGCGGTTCCAGCAACAGGGTCCCGCCCCGGTGTCTGCCCTTGGGTGGAATCTAGGACGAGTGGTGGGTTAGGAACAGGTCGAAGATTGGGTGGAGGGGGGGAAGGGGGAGGGTGCGGGCCGCCCCTGGGCTGGGTGGCCCTCAGTTTGGTAAATCACTGTTATTGGCGGGGATTTTGATTGTTTGCCCCCACTTTTCCAGAGAGATGGCAGGCAAAGGGCTGCCGAAGATGGTCACGGTGTATCTGGCTGAAGGAGGGCCTGGACCAAGCGGGATGCTGCCCAAATGCAGGGTCAAATGTAAGGGCTAAAGTTGGATATGGTCGGTGTGGGTGTAATAATTGGGGTGTTTTTCAGCGTTTGCTAACTTACCGAAGCACTTGCAGTCGGGTCGGAGGGATGAGGATGACATCGCAATGGTGGATGACGTGGAGAATGATCCGGAGTACGAGCCAGAGGGTGAGCTGAAAGAAGTGTCGTCCGCAGGTTTGCAGCCGATTTGTGTGTTTTTAAGATTCAAAGTATTATAGCAGATACATTTTTTTCAGATGATTCGGACATCCCTGAAAATGACAGGCCTCGACAGAAAAGGCAGGACAACTCACCGGTGAAGAAGTCCGCAAGAATTGAGGCGAGACGAAGCTCCAGAGCTCCAAAGAGGAAAAAGCCCTTAACTGATGACGAAGATGACGATGACGATAAGGTTGTAAGTGACAGTTTGATAATTAAGTAGTCGCTTACAAGTCAGTAGCAATGTCAAAAGTTGAAACTATAGAGCTGATGTTCTCAAGCAAAATGTTCATCCAGATATGCCTGAATTATTTGTTGTTTAATCTTTAAAACATATTTCGTCTTTTTCAAAAAAAGAGAGATCAAAGTCGACATTTGCGTAAACGTCGTACGTGTAGGACGACAGGCATGTCTGGGTTAGTAAACATTTTAGGACAATTGTTTTAAAGATTTGTACTATGTCCTCACTGAAGGCTGTGTCAAGTCCCTCAAGAAGGAAGTGGAGTATGGCGTGGGCACATTACCATGAAGTAAATAAGAATATTGCGAGGTGCAAGTACTGTCAGAAAATGATTTCATTCCGAACCACCCTCACAAACTTAAAGGCTCACATGATATCCCAGCATAAGGATGAATGGACGGCTGCGGAGCACGAATTGATAGAGGTTAGGCATACTTCTTTTAGGGAACCTCAGTGGGAGCATGTACATTGTGGATAACTTACATTTGTACTCCCATTTTTTCTTGTCAGTCTCAGCGGATGAGTGTGGAGCCGGCGACTAGAAGGAAACGGAGCATTTTATGGACCTATTTTCAACAAGTTGGTAATGGGACAGCCATCTGCAACTTGTGTGAAAAACGAGTCTCACACAAGACCACATCCTCGAACCTGAAGCGACACTTGCAGGTGAACCACCCAACCATCACTCTTGAGTCTGGAGGGAGATCCACGTGTGCATCAGAAGCTTCAGGGCATGAGATCAGACGAGAACGAAGCCCCGAGTATGATGAAGAGGAGCCAGATGCAGGTCAATGATTTTCATGTCATATAATATTTTACACATGGATATTTGTTATGTAGATGTCACGCTGTTGATTTGGTGAATTGAAGCATCATGTGATTTACTTGTCCAATAGAATCAATTGTGGAAGCGGAGTTTGATCCAGAGAATTCCCAGCAGCCAACCATCACGGCTTTCCAAGGGGACAGTGAAAATGGAAGCGATGAAATGCCAGATGAGGAGGTGAGAGGTCTTGTGGAAACATCACGATTTTAAATGCGCGGCATGTGCACATTAATTCCTTGCAGCAGTGAAGTGATTCCTGGTGTGTGCTTCTCTTCACAGATAATCCCAGACGTGAAGACACCAGCAAGTACAAAGAAGAAACGGAGCTCCCTGTGGGATCACTTTACATCCAAGGGAAACCGCATGGCCACTTGCAAACGCTGCTCGAAGCTAATCTCTTACAAGACCACAACCTCCAACATGAAGCACCATTTGAAGACGAAGCACCCCGAAGTTGACCTAGACTTATCACTTGTCTCAGCAGATAGCCAGCCTGCTGCTTCGTCTGCAGGAAACAGTGCTACAAAAAGAGTCATCATCGCCACATCTTCAGTAATAAACCAGGTCAACAGGAAAAACATTGACCGCAGCCTGATGGAAATGTTCATAAAAAACAATCAACCTTTCTCACTGCTGAAGTCGGAGAATTTCATCAAGTTCACAATCTCGTTGAACCCAAACTACATTCCGCCATCCATGAAGCACATGACTAGAACAGTACTTCCTGCCCTGTACAAAGAGTATGTCATACAGGTCAGGTCAAAGATGCTACAAGCCACAAGAGCTTGTGTGACGGCGGATTGCTGTGACGTCGGTACTGAACGTCTGATCAGCGTCATGGCACATTACAATGACGAGAGCTTGGAAACGCACCATGTGCTGCTCGAGTGTTCGGCATTGGGTGACTTTGAAGCATGTTTTGTTGTGGCTCGAATCATGCAAGAGTGGGGATTAGACAGCAACACGGAGAGAAAGGCTTCCTTGCTGGTTACCGGTGCAGGCTTGGCTGGAGCCGAGATCAGCAACACAAGTCGGTTTGAGTGCCTGTCGTACCTGCTGGATGCAATTGTTGTGCATTCACTTGAACAGCATGCCAAGATACTGCTTGAGCAAATTAGAGCCATGGCAGACTATTTTGGGAAGAATCCGCTAGAAGAGCAGAAATCAAAGGTATGTTGGTTGTCTGAACAAGTCAAGAGTAACGAGTAATAATTCGGCACCTTGGTTGTTCCACAGGATGCGGATGTGAAACTGCTCACCCGAGATGTGGACACCCAGTGGCCCACGACCCTGCAGATGTTGCAACAGTTTGTGGAACTTGAGAACAGCATCAGAGCTGTGATTATATCAGTGTCTGAGACAGATTTTCAAGCAGCTCGTGAATTAATTGAGATCCTGATACCGTGGGAGGAAGTGTCTGAAAAGCTGAAGAGCGATTACGTGTTGGGGGCAATGGTGGTCGTATACACAGAGGGTCTCCTGGACCACTGCAACGAGTTGAGCTGCAGACCCCGTGAAATTCTGTCAGCCACCGTCCTGGCCACGCTGACAGCGGAACTGAAGGCCTTGCTGAAAAATGTGGAAGACGAGGGCAGCCTAGGTCTGGCCACATTGCTGGATCCGAGGTTCAAGACACTGGGATTTCAGGACAGCGGACATGCCCGGACCGTCAGGAGTCGCCTGGAGAAAATCCTGGTTGAGCAGGATCCAGGGAGAAGCGAGGCGTCACCTGTGAAGACGCCATTGCCAGGCCGACCCATCACAGGGCTATCCATCCTTTCCAAGTTCCTGGGAAAAGTGGATGCCACCAGGCCCACCGTCCTGCCGCAGTGTCGCGGGATTGTTGAGTTACAACGGTGGGTACAATGCAACGTAATCCCAGCAGAATGCTGAAGCCTTATTTCAAATCCCGTTTTCATTGCAGGTACCTGATCGAGCCCTGCCTGGACATGGAGGAGGACCCGCTCCAGTGGTGGCAGCAAAGCAGGGAGTCGTATCCGTTCCTGTCCAAGGTTGCAAAAGAGACACTCTGCGTACAGGCTACCTGCATCCCTGCGCAGCTGGTGTTCACAAAGGCCAGGCGGCTGATTCGAGATTATTGCGGTGACCGCAGTTTGGAGAGGATGAAGTACATGTTGTTCTTGGATGCTCACATGGACTAAAATTCCAGTGAATCAGACCTTGTTCAAATGGCCTGACCAGCTTTACACACGTTGTGGTAACAGAAAGACCAATGGTGGTTAATGCCTCTTTGACACTGTACTGTACTTTACTCGATGAAAATGCTTGTGCATTTTTAACAGGAAAATCATGTATCGTTTCTAGATGTAAGGAGAGTTTGACATAAAAATATTAAATAATGGAAATTGATATATTTTTCCAGACGGTGAGCGAATCTAATACGGCAGTGATCCCTGTTAACGTTACACGTAACTGATAAGAACTGGACCGTTTCAATTTTGTCGATTTATTTCCGCTAGCATAATATGAAAATAACACCCACGAACATTCATGTCTTTTAACACTCTGAAGTCTACCAGTGGATTGAAACAGATAGCAATCGTGTTCAAAACACTAGCACAGGAAGGTGGGGGTGTACCAGATGCAATAATAAATGGTTACAACTCTGCACTATTGGCATCATGATCAATAATTCTAGTTCGTAAAATAACAACGGTGTCCACACACGAGGTGCTAAAACCACCAGCATTACACTCTGAGCCTGTCCATGTAAATGGGCTTGGACTGCACTAGGTCTGAGTAAGTGGCCGAGAGATGTCTCAACTCCTGCAAAGCATAGTCTTCTGGGAGGGGCAGCTGTGCCAGCAGTTCTGCCCCGGGTAGGACCCCGCTTTGTTCGCCTGTCTCTCCGGCCAGTACGAACATGGCTCTGAGCACGTGAGCAAGGCGCTTGGCCATCTCCGCTTGACACAGGTGCTCCTTTGGGGTGTGCACCTTCATGGACATCACACGAGACACTAGGGAACCCAGCTTCGGCCCCAAGCGCGATGCCAGCCCTGGAGCGTCCTCTGATTTTGAAGCGACCATGTGCTCCACGGCTTCCAGCACCTGTCGTATTGAAAGAACTCATGAAAATATTTCTGGTTACATAACACCTCACCTGAATGCAATGCCATTACCTGCAGATACTCCCAGAAGACGAGCCCTCCATTTGCCCACCCAGCCACTCGAGATGCATTTTGTGGGAGGGCCATTTTGTTCAGGAAAGCTGCCAGATGTGCACGGTTGTCCTGAACAACTGCGGATGGACCCACATGTGAAGTCAGGAGGTCGTGGCAGCGGGTCCAACGACCCGCCTTCAGCCAGAACCATGCTTCAAGCTCGGGGAGACCCAAAGATGATGCACGAGTCGCCTTTGCTTCGAAGATCCATTCGGCAGGGATGTGAAGCTCATGCTGTATATAACATGATGATAATACAGGGTGGTTGCAAAGTTAGATTTCATTCAAACCTGCAAGAACTCCTCGATGTTTTCCTCCCCTTGTGTGGAAACATGCCTCCCAAGCAGGTCCCTCAAGATGGTGTCTCTTGCCGGGGAGGTTGGCAGGTGCAGAACCACAAACGCAGCCCACCACCACAAGCCAGAGGCCTCCAGCTGTGCAGCAAAGCTGCAGTGCAGGTTGGCTGCCTGATGGGCACCAATGTGGCCGTACCCAAGCGACATCAGGGCCTGGTGAAGATGCCAGCTGGTTCTGAAATCCACAGGGTCGCGGGTGTGTGTGTTGGGCTGCAGCATTGCCTGTACAGGGGATAAGGGTGGTCAGCTCTCACGACTTGCGACAAGCACCGCCGAGTCCTAACCTGCAGCGGATGTGACCTCTGCCCAAACAGCTTGAGCATGTGGAAGCACAGGTCATAGGGCATGGAGGGATCATGCTCGATTCCCTCCACCCCCAGATCTTCCTCCAGATGTGGCGGCAGGGGTGGCGTGGCGTAAATCCCGCAGTCCCACCCTGCCCCAACGTTGATCTCCTTTCTGAACGCACGCTCGTATTCTCTCAGCACAGCCGGGAGAGAGGAGGCTGGGGATGTGATATACCACAGATGCACTCCCAGGCACCGCTTCCAGTCCAGCCCTGCACAGGTGTTGACCTCCCCTCCGTAGGGGTGAGCTTCAACGGGATCGTCTGAGGTGAGGTACACCGGAATACCAGCGGCCAGGGCCAGTGTGCGGAGAGACTCCAGGGGCATGTGTCTGTCTGCCTGTGCCTCGGCCCATGTGCCCATCTGCTGCTGCACCAGGCGCTGGCTAGTCATGCTTGACGACTAATGGAAAAAAGCGTTCCAGTTAGCCTTCACTGTGTGATCATCTGTGTGTACACTCACCTGTGTGATTAGGAGTGCTGCTCTGTACCCTGCTTCTTCATCTACGTACTCACACCAATCCCTCAGCTGGTGTCCCGTCAGCTTGGCGCTCCTCCCTCTCCATCCTTCCTCCTCCACTTTTCTCCTGTCCTCCTCCACCTTCCCTTCCACCGCCCCTTCCAGCCAGTTCCCAACGCCTCTCTTCCTTGCCAGCATCCAGGCGTGAGTGTTGGGCCGCAACTTTTCAGGCTCTGGCACCTCCTTGCTCTGGTCTATGCGGCCCCACAACGCTTTTGCCAGGCCCCATGCCAAGTGGGAAGGGTCGGACTTGGGTGAATTTTGGGCAATGTCGTAGTGGGAGTGGATTGGGTCAGGGCCGTGCTTGGCCTTGAAAGGTTCGTCATTGTCTGGGTCGCGGCTGTCCACAGACAGGGACAGCTGAGCCTCCAAGTGCTGCTCCAAGCACTCATCTGATGAAACCTGCAGGGCGCATTTAATATCAATTATTTTGCTGGTTGAACCGAGTGAAAGTTAGCTCTTACCTGGAGCTTCATGATGTTGACCTCCAAGTTTGATCTGGAGGTGAGTGTCCAGCCTGCCCCCCATCCAACCCTGAAAGCTCGTCCATGGAAAAGGGCTGCATCGGCCATCATGGCCTGCTTGCCTGCCAGCAACGTCTTGCTCAAAGGAATGTCATCATCGGCATGCTTTGGCGGAACCATCACTGGCTTCTCTAGTGGTAGAGGTGTTGGTAGGGGTGCTGTAGACTGCTTCGGGACTGAGGGTGCCATTGAGGTGGCTGCGAGGAAGGCAGGCAGGCGGGGAGCGGCAGAGAGCTCAGGCAGGCGCAACGAAGGTCGCTTGCAGACAGGCGACCCAGGAACAGACTGGTCCATTGTCTCTGACTCCATATCTTCCTCGTCCGATTCGTCGGCAAAGAAGGATGCTTTCATCATCTGGATGTTGCGTCGCATGCTTGGAAGCACTTCCCCTGACCCGATGTGCTCCATGCTCAGTTCCTTTTCCTGGACAAAAAATCCAAGCCATTAGTTCAGAATAATTACATCAAATTCCAAATGATTGAAGCGAACCTGTCTGCTGATTGGGCGGTCCTGGTCCTCCATGGCTTGATCCTCTTCTCCTATTGTATCCATGTGGTGCATAACCAAGTTCCCATTGACAGACGGTGACATGGAGGAAGGTACAGGTGGAGTTGGAAGTGGCTGGGGTGGCACAGGGGCAGCCGTGGCATCGCCCCCACCCTTTCTGGCAGGTGACAGCTGAGAAGGCTTTTTGAGAGGTGGTGGTCTCACCACTGCCACACTCCCATCTTCTTCCTCATCCTCCGCTGTAATTCCATACTTGGAAAAGTGCTTCACACGAAACACCCACGACCCAGTCTCAGGCCGGTATTCCACAAAGGTTGAGTTTAGCTTCGCACAGGTACGCACCAGCTTTTCTTCATACCTGGAATCCAACAGTGGTTGTCACAAACCATTGGCTACACTAGAACACGCAATTCCACCAACTTACGCCATTGCCTCGAGCCTTTCTGGGTTTGTGATTGGCCTCTTTATGGTCTTGTCCATCGGCCAGACTCTGTCTAGAGTCACCTGAGCAGGCCTATTCAGTCCCTCCCCTTCAGGAGGTTTGTCCTGGTCATCTGGATACACCACAACTTCCTTCAAGCGAAGATGCACCAGCTTGTCCAGGTCCAGACCAGACACATCCAGTGGCCCATCGTAGTAAAGGCTGCCGTAACCCTGCCTCCCAATGGTGAAGTCCTCCACCAAGCAGGAGCCATCTTCAGGGTTGGTCAGCTCAGCAAGTTCCTCCAAGGATGGAATGGTGTAGTAGCCAGGGCGACGAAGAGTGATGCCGGCTGGGTGGACTGTGCTGGTTGGAGTTGCTCTGCCTGCGTTCATGGAAGGCTCTCCATCAATCCATGATTCCATATCACCTGTACATGACAAAAGTTTCAAGTTAGAAACAGGCCATTTCCAATGTGACAGCCAATTGCTTACCACGTGATTCGTCAAGATCGTTGAAACCCAGCCTGCCGACCTCTCTGTGATCATCCGTGCTCGAATCAGCAAGGGCCTGCCTGAGCTCCCGCTGCCTCTCCTTTGGCATGCCCAAGATGTCCCCTACTCCAGAATTCTCTCTGCTCCCAACTGGCCTGCCTTCTCTCTCGGGCAACCTGTTCCCTTCCCTGCTGTTCCCATTCTGAGCCACTACACTGTCACGATTCGGGGGCGACTGCTGGCTCTGTGGCCTAATTACCAGCCTCTTGACGCTGTGCTTTGGCACAAAGATCTCTGCTCCACCAGGGGTAGAGGGGTCATCATCCTCACCAAATCCATCAAAGAGACCAGTGGAGGAGTTTGGAGTCAGCTGCACTGGGCGAGGCTTGATCTTCACAGTTATCCTGAGAATTGAAAAGACACTGATTGAAGTCACGAATAATTAACATACCACGTCCAAATACTGACCTTGGGGAGACCTTGTACAGAGCCACGTCGTTAACTGCCTTCTGTGCAGTTGGATTAGTGGGCATGAGCACCTCTTCTCTCCTCCCGCTGGCAGTAACCCCTCTGAACAGTGGGGAATCTCCAAACGGACTTGAGGCCAGTGCCAGTATCTGCTGCTGAGCCGAAGACGACGCTTCCTGGATCCCCACAGTGCCCAAGGTGCCTCCTCCCAATCCACCGCCTCCCAAACTGCTCATGCCTCCACCCAAGGTAGACCCAAATCCCCCCATCAGTCCCCCACCACTCAGAGATCCTCCTCCCAGGGTGCTTCCCGAGCTGAAGCCAGACCCAAACATCATCCCCGTCTTGTTGCCTCCAGCTGAGAACATGGTCCCACCACCAAGCCCAGTGCTACCAGTGGCAGGCGTCTGACCAAAGCTGAATCCGCCAGAGCCGAGCCCTGGGGCCTTGGCAGGCTGGCTGAAGAACGTGGAGGCTGGGGCAGAGGCACCGAAGGTCAGGCCTCCTGTGCCTCCGAGACCGGGAGCAGTGGAAGAAGTGGTGCCAAAGGAGCCGAAGGGCTGGGTCTTCTGACCAAACAGACTCTGAGTGGTGCCTGGCTGCGTTGCCTGATTGAAACCCGGCAGCCTTGTGGAAAGGAAGAAACAATAAATTAGCATTGTCATACTACACGCTGATATACCACAGGGATACGAAGAATCTCAATTAATGCAACACTGTGCCGAAATCAATAATACTGCTGCCCGTATTACTACATGAATATGTTCACAGCACAATCTTGCAAGTGGGCAATCTTTTGGCACAAAAAAAAAACCAACGGCAGGATCAAACTTGAACAATAACCGTTGACGTTGACGTTTCAACTTGTGAAACATCTTCCGCTGCCATGCCTGCTTCATCATCCTTCCCTTGCACTCCAAGAGCAGGAGTAAAGCATCTGCTCCTGAAGCTATCCTACATCCCACATATTGTGTTCAATGTTGAAACCACGGTAATGCATTATAAGCAAACTCACCCAGTGGAACCAGGCAGGGTGGATCCAAAGTTGGTCTTTGGCGCGTTGAAGAGGCCGATCTGTTGCTGCTGCTGCCCCTGCTGCTGCTGCCCTTGGGTGCTGCCAAACACGCCAAACCCTGCCCCTGGAGCCACGGTGTTGCCGGGAACCGTCCCTGTGCCAAATGCGCTCGTCCCCTGCTGGGGGGTGCTCCCAAAGAGGCCGCCGCCACTTTGAGGAGCAACCACTCCAAACGTCTTGTTGGGTTGGGCACCAAACAAGCCTGTTGCGAAGAGAAGAATTAAATTCAACCTGTTACGCTACTGATAAGTTGGACATTTACCTCCCGCGGTACTGAAACCAGTGGTGGTGGATGTAGCGGCTGGGTTCCCAAACACCGTGGGTGCCTTGCCGAAGAATCCCCCAGTCGCAGCCCCAGCAGCAGTCCCAGTGTTCTGCGCCTGATTAAAAAAGCCTGTTCCGAAGCCAGTCTGGGCAGTGCCAAACATAGACTTGTTCTGTGGGGCCCCAAACAAGCCTGACGTACTGACAGTGGCTGGGGTGGGGCCTGTGGCAGCCCCAGTGCCGAACAAGCCCCCTCCAGCCTGGGCAGCACCAGGAGTGAATATGGTGGCCGCCTGCCCTGGGACCTGCTGACCCTTGCGGTTGGCACTGTAATCCTCCATCCGCAGCTCCTCCAGGCTCTTAGTGTCATACTCCTTCATGCACGTGATGCACTGATGCCGGGTGCTGATATTGTGAGACTGCCCATTTTTCATCATGGTATCTGTTCCGGTGGGTGGATTGAATTTGACTGTGGTGCCCACCAGGGCCCCAGTCGTCCCAAATGCAGTCGTGCCAAACAGGTTGGTCGTCCCAGGGGAAGCCACCACCGATGGCTGCCCAAAGAGGGACTGTGCCGTGGACTGCACTTGCTGTTGGCCCACCACCGGCTGGGCTGCATTTTGGGCACCAAAGAAGCCACTTGTGTTCCCTACGCCAGTCCCAAAACCACTGGTGCCTGGGGCAGCTCCAAACGCAGTCTTGGTCTGCCCAAATGTGGAGGTCGATGCTCCAAACAGGTTGCCTCCAGACACCTGGTTAATGAAGTCCACAAAATGATTAACATGCAAGGCCTGACAATCTTGAGAAATGGGAAGTACTCTGACCTGTGGGGTTTGACTAAATGGCGATGCCGTGGAAGTGGTGGCAGTGGCCCCAAACCCAAATCGAGGGACATTTGCCTGGCCAAATCCAGTGGATCCAAACAGTGGCGCTGCCGTCGCTGTGCCTGCAGTGCCAAACAAGGAGGGTGTTTGGTTGCCAAAAGACTGTGAGCCAAAGCTGGGTGTCGGAGCCTTGTTGCCAAACGCAGTCTGCCCAAAAGGATTGGCTGCTGTGGCATTCACATCATTGAAGCTGAATGATGTTCCTGGCATGCCAAAGGTTTTGTTTTGCCCAAACATGCTGAGGAAAAAATATGGTTATTATGTAACAGTATAACCTTCATGAAAGGTGATGGCAAATTTTTTTATTTGCATAATTATCACTTAAATTGACATCTGATTAAATTCTGATAGCATCTTGCGGCAAACGGGGCAGTACAATGGGAAATCATGATGGGGCCTTTGAAGTTTTATGAAAATAATGTTCATGACCAATATGCTACACAAAAAATCAGCCATCCTCGATGATTGTTGTGAAAATTTAAATAACAAATTATGGCAGATTCCTAGCGCCCTCTGTGACCATTTAAAATGCAAACAAAATGAAAATTCACAACTTTGAAGCATAGGTTTTCACTACGAGAGAACAGACATCACACATTTTCATCTATTATTATTAGGAACTTGCAACAAAAATTATTGGGGGCCTCTCAAGGTGCGTTTACATGAGAGCGATGTCATCGCCGAGTGATAACATTACTGAGTAACCAGTATTGTTGAAGGCAAATTAAACATTATTGGTCACTTAGCTCATCAAATTGCTCACATGTAAACCTCGCTTCAATAGCGAAAAGAAAGACATCGAGTAAAACGTAGTTTGACAGGTCAGACAAAATCTGGGGCCGCACCTAAGTTTTGGGGATGGTGACTGGCTGTACATGACACGACCTTACGTAAGATGACTGTGACAGCAAGACTGGTAGTTGTGATAGGCCAAAACCGTAAGGTAGTGCGGTTCAACCACTGCAATCTAATCTGTATTGTTTGACCTCACCTGTTGTATCAACATGGCTAACTAGCTTACCACTGTACACCCAGCACTGCCCAATCTGAAGGGCAAATCACCAAAATTGGTCTGACCCTCAATTATTTATTATAAACACTTGTGTAATGTTTGCACAATGAGTTGAAATCAGGCGCAACATTGTCTGATAATCCGGATAGATCAAGGCAAGTGTACCTGCGGCCTGTTCCTGTCCCGCAGTGGGTGGTGCAAGGCCAGGGTGCCCGAGGGTCTCCGGCTCAACAGCAGCAGAGGAGGACCACCACGGGCAACATGGCTATACTTCCCCCGCAATAAACATGGCGGACAAGGAAGACCACCGCGAACACTACTTCCCTCTGCAGCCACCAGAGAGGCGCTCCGACCCCATTGGCAATAATGCCAATCAGAATTTAATCAGACTATTTAAATCTAGACGTAATTAATACACAGGTTGTAACTAGTGTGGAATTTAAATCATATTCGGCAGCCATCTTGGAGCTCCAGCCAATCACAATATAGAGCTCCGAGTTCAGCCAATCAGATCGGAAGTCATGACCGTTGCAATTCAAGTTTGAACTTGTCAGAAATTCAGAAGGGCTTCGGAGTTGGTGGCGGGAGGACGTGGCCTCGGGTCACCTCCTCCTCCTCTGAGAGGGGGTCGGGGGTGCCAGACCAGGGGCCGCCCTACCTGCCACGGGCACTAACCTAACCTAGGTGTCGTGGCTGGCTTCGGGAGATCTTTGGCCACTTGGAGCCTCGCTCCTCCTCAATTCAAAGATCTCCCCTGGGCTTGGTTGCCCTTCTTTTGGATCCAGTTTGGGCTTGGTTCGGTCAGGGATGATGCCCGCTGGGGTTCTTGAAAAAGCACCAGGCTGACCTTCGTGGTCGGCTGGGCAAGGACACCCCTGGAGGCGACCTGACCTCTCTCCCGCAGTGGCTGGAGGAGCATCACTGCGGGGGAAGGAACCAAGTCGGATCCTACAGAAAAATTGTGCAGGGTGCAGGGTCGTGGTGCACCAATCTAGCCCATGGCCCGGCCCACTAAGCACAGACACACCCATATTTTTTACAATATAAGATGTGATTGAAAATATTGCTGAAAATCTAGTCTTTTCCAGGTTGCCAAAGATGTACGGCCTGTAGCGACACATGCAGCGTATCGATGCCAGCAGTTCAAAACAAGCATTGTTCATTGTTGTCTCTTAAAAAGTAGAGTTGCTCTCCATTATTTTTGTCTTTGCTGGTGGTCCAAGCAAATAAAAAGAATAAACAATAGCAAAATTATTAGAAAGTCAAGTTTGAACATGCCCCACAAGTACACCTGCATGTTCACTGTAAGAGTACCATAATTGTCTGAACTTGGAGGTGTACTTGGATACCTTCACCTCATCAGACCTGGTGCCTCTCTGAATGACATGTTGAGTTTGACGGAAATCACCCAACATGACACCTGCGACACCTCCCATGACGCTGTCAGAATCTTGCACATCCTGCAGTGTTCTGTTCCGAGCTTCCACTTCTCCCTTGTGAGTCATAGTGCAATCATCCCAGATTATGATGCTGCAGTCTTGCAAAACTTTGGGCTCATGTGTCCGCTTCACGATGTTGCAAACGGTGCTCTCGGCATACCCCAGATTAAAAGGCAATTTGAAGGCAGAGTGACCAGTGCGACAGGCTTGCAGCAGGGTGGCGGCAATTTCCGAGGAGGCAATGGCAATGGTTAGTTCCCCAGATCGAATTCTTGCCAGCAGGATATTGGGTATAAATATTCTGACAGTTTTCTAGCATCTGGGACAACAATTAAGTCCAACATTATGCCCAAGCAAAGATGGCGGCCTTTCTGTTAAGGCCAAAACACAAAAAGATTTTGTGGCAGCGTCAAGCGGCAAACGCCTGCCCCGCCAATTATTATTAATTGTTGGCAATAATACATGTAAATAATAAATATGCCGCAACGCGCGCCGTTTGCCGCGCGTTTTCTTTTTTTTGTGTGAAATGGCCTTTACAGCAGAACTATTCCGTTGTCAACAACGGTTGATATGGCAATTCAAAATGTGACATACCTATACCAAAATCAACTGCTTTATACTATAAAGGATATGTGCTCCCTGGCATCGTAACGCAAACATACAAAATGCAGTGACAGGATTTCAGGAGATTTTTAAATCCGTACACTTTCGACATACACACAGATTTCTTTGAAAAGACTAACTGAATAACAACATGTGTGGCTCATCAATTGCTTTCTTTACGTACACAAAATTTACATAAGCTTAATAATGGGTTAGTGCAAATTAATGTAGAAAGAAATCAAACTGGTGATAGGATCTGGTCCTTCTTGTGTCCCCCTGCAAGAAAGCTTCATCATTACAAAATTGGTCTTGGACATTTTGAGAATGTCAATAATTCATAACAGTGTCCAAAGAAATGTACGATACAAAAAACATCAGCGTCAACATCCTCCAGCCCAAACAGTTCTAACACTCGATCAGTTCCATCTGCCAATAGCCAGCCAAGCTCTGATCACTTCTAAAAATTGATGACAGGAAGGAACAATCTTGTGCTTCACCATTGTCGACCCCCAGAGTAGCAAGTCACTGGCGGTTACACTCAGTCACAATAATCAACACCTACGGTCCAGTGAGTGCCACTACATCTCCCCAAACCTTAGGGTTCATTGTTGGGCTCCTGCTGGTTCTCCAAATTCCGAGCCATCATGTCCAGTGGGCCTTGTCCGCTGCCGAGAGCACTCCTGGGACAGGCCCAACTCCAGCTCCCTCGACAGGGGCGGGCACCACTCCTGCCCCTGGATCGGCCCCAGGTCCTGCAGCCCCTTGCCTCGCAGCAGCTCCTGCTCCTTGAAGTTCGTCCGTTAGATCCATCCCCATTCTGTTCTGCGTCCTCACCCAACCTTGATGGATCAATGTCTAGGTTGTTAGCTTGAGCTAGATAAACAGAACACATCAACAGTGAAAATTAGCTGATCTGAAATGTAAACACCCACTTTTCTGTTGTTTGGAAACATCCAGTACTGCATCTTTCTCTGTCTTCTTCACCCCTGCGCTACTTCCTCCTCCTTCCCCAGCCCCTCCAGAACCAGCTTGTGCTGCCTTTCCCAGTTCTCGGCTGCGTCCAGCTGGGCCTTGGCCTTGGGGTCGCTTGTCACTGGTTTGTCTTCAGGTTCACCACCCTCCTTTCCTGCTGATACCGCAAGTAAGAAAGTGAAGCCATGACACAACAGCCTTCATCTGAAGAGCTCTCTTTTGACAAAATGCTCCTCCGAGTCCATCCCGCCTCTTTATATTGCCTTTAAAAAACTGATGCACTGCAATTAAATGCTGTTAAAAACTGTTAAAACCTCCAGTAAAAAATGGATTGCAAAAATGTATAGCAGCTGGTTAGAAAAATTCAGGCAGAAACCTATGTCACAAGTCTGGATAAATTATTCATCATTGTAATTAAGCATACAAGCAAAGATTTCTCTAATCAAAAGACTCATGCTGGTCCGTTCCCTACATTTGAACCATTCCTCCAAAAATAAAAACATGCGACTCATTCAACTCACCAAGGTTTCCACTCTGTGAATCCTGATTCTGCTTATTGTCTTTCAGCTGCAATCCCTGCAAATATTGGAAGAGAATAAGTAAGTAAAACGGGGAGGTGTGGGTCGCCGAGATCCTTGAGTCTCGGCTTGCTGTGTGAAATGTCCCAGGTTCGATCCCCACCCGGGAGCTCCCCTTCGCCTGTGTCAGTTGGGTCTCTGACCCGCACCTTGGAGGCGTCTTGGCAACCTGACCTCCAGGCAGGGGGACTGCACATGACCCAGTTTGAGACATCGCACTTGTACCTGTGTCCCTTCTCCAAAAATCCCTATTCCCTTCCCCATGTCCCTTTCTCCCTTGCACGGTGTGTGAAGAAAAAATTACAGAAAACTGATTGGTACAATGGTGGTGTGCCACCTCCCTAATGGAGCACAGATTCTTCCAATGGGGTGAAATAAAATAAATAAGTCAGTAAAACACCAGTTTACGTAACATGTGTCGCCTCAAGCCTGGTTGCAGCCAAGTCCTCACCTGCTCATCAATGATGGCCAAGAACTGCTTGAACTCCTTTTCCTTGGCATCCTTCACAGGATTGTGCTTCTCCTTCATCAACTTCTCACTGTTGCTCTGAAGTTTGGCGATCAGTTCGTCCTTCGTTGCCACACTTGTCTCCGTATTTTTCTGTTTGAAAATAAAGAAGGACAGTGACAAGTGGGAAATACCCCCTTCTATGGGTCATTGGCCCACCAAGAATGCAATAAATCAAACATTAAGTTAAAAGGAAAAATCTTTCCCCAATTGCTCGTTAAAGGTTCTCTGATTAACAATAATTATCAGCAGCATTGTTATGGTAGATTTTTGCAGACATTATGCATAGAAAATATTAACAGGTTTGACGAGGTAAAAAAACAGAGGCTGGACCAATTTAAGAGCACCGGCAAATAGTATTCAATTATCGGACAATAAAATAAAAACTAGGAAAATCCTCGCTCCGCTCGCCTTTTCCTAGGGCGCAGGCCTAGAAAACCACTCGCTTCGCTCGCTGTTTTCTAGGCCTGCGGCCTGCTGTG
>JYFJ02001528.1:0-76982 GCA_000934665.2 Catajapyx aquilonaris
CGCCCAAATCACCTGCACCTGGCACACTGATTGGCGGGAGAAAAAGTCGCGGACGATTCCATAACAGTCCGACAATCTTTTTGACCGTGATAGTACATACCAAATGGACAATACCCTTTGCTATTCTCACATTAAAGAAATGGTTCGGCCAGCCCCCGGACACTTATACTACAGTCTGATGTTATCACCTCCGGGGCGTTTTGCAGAAGGGTGCTCACTTGAGAGCGCCATGCGACATTTCACTCTCCGGGTAAGTGGCGACCCTACCGGACTAGGCTGAACTTTATAGGTACCGTACAAAAGGGAAGGGCTACATTGGGGGACCCAACATGGGGGCCGGCGGCCATTTTGGGCCCGCATGTAGCGCTTCCCTTTTGTACCTATAAAGTTCAGCCTAGTCCGGTAGGGTCGCCACTTATCCGGAGACTGAAATGTCTCATAGCGCTCTCAGCAAAGCTCTCAGGTGAGCACCCGCTGCAAAACGCCCCGGCCGCGGCAGGGGGTAGGTGGGAGTGTCCAGACCTTACTTTCTATGACCGTGGGTTCGGCCTTTTTGTAACGTTGAGCTACTGAAAATCCTAACTCGTAAATCACAACCTACATGGCTGCCTCTCCTCCAGGCAATGCACTTATTTCTTGTTTGTTTTTGTAAGCATACTTTATCTGATCGATATGCTCCATCTTGCACATGACTCCGGAAGTGCTCGGATAAGCGCATCGATGTATACTTTCCAGGAGAAGTGCCGTGTAAGTTACCGTATAAGTTTTTAGCAGTTTGTGACACCATGTTTCTTACCCCTATACGTTTTATTTTGATTTGACCTGGCAACTGGATGTGACATACTGCTAATAATTCTGACATCTCAGCTGTAATCGAAGTATGACCTTGACCTCTCATATACTATAACGGGCACATCAAGCCTTTTTGAGACATATCTCAATAGCACAACTGATCTCCGTACTAATAACTTCACAATGACGTTACAGTTCGCTACAGAAGGGCCGATTGAACCTTTCCGGTTTTTTGATACATATAAAGATACTGTATAACAGTGTACCATACTGTTTGTTTCACTGTCATGCACTTCACAATCTAGCCTGCGAGAACCCTGCGAAAAAAGAAAATTATTCATACCTTGAAAATGCATCGATATACTGTACATTAAAATTTCAATCATCCAACATATTTCAATTAAAATCCTATATATTATACACCAGTGAATTCCGTCGCCTGGGAATTATTTATGTTCTGCTGTGAGAGTGAAGAAAAATAGTCCCTGGAACCTGAGAGCAAAAACCGAGATGAGCAGAGCTTCCCCATAAGTGTTCCTAAGGGATCAATAATGAGTGTTTTACTATTTGCACTTCACCCTCTGCATTCTATGGTTTGTATTGTCCCTCTGCCACATGAGGACTGGATGAGCAGTTAACCTGATAACGTGCTGGCAAGGCGGATAAATTTAAAATGCTTGCAAGTCATATTTTTCTCCCAGGGAAAATGGAGAAGGAAAGCGCTATAAGAGGCACGTTTAGCAAACGTGCAATATCCCCTCACCCTTTTTGGCAAACGGCCTGCAGGGGTGGCAAAAGCTCTTCTGCAAACATGACACTAGAGTTATGTGGAAATTCTTAATAACTATTGACTCTTTTGTGCAGCCAAGGAGCGAATATTGACTCAAGATTGACGACATCACATTGATTGGATGAAGTACCGGTATTGAAATTATGATTAGCTCACATCAGCTTTAGGCCAAGTTTAACAGTGTTATAAAACTTATTTGCTGAAGACTGCCAGATACTGTAGCTAATACTCGGATTGGATCTTAGGAGCGACAGAATACACAAAGCCTTATTCTTTCAGGCAAAAAAAGGAAGCTCGTTTCTACCTTAGATAATACCCTACCTGATATTCCGCTTTTAAAACATGTTAGAAAAGCAGCCGGTGTCCGCTGAGGACTCGGAATAGTAGCAAATTGATTCGGTGCTACACATTCTTCATTCAGATCCACAGTGACGTTATTCAATTCTTCGCGAAGGATCCCCTACTACTTGATTGATTGTTCGAATAAAGAGCAATGATTTGGCAGGAGATAGAAAGGAACGTAGGTTTTTTTCTTCTCTCTCTCTCTCTCTCTCTCTCTCCCGTTTTTCTCTGGTGAGAATTCCATTCTGTGTTTCGGGATGAAAGGAGAAGAGTAGATTTGTAGATCCACACGTGGGAGGATTCAATCATCATGCGACATCTTGTGCGAATAAGAAAGTGCGGGAAGTTGTGTGCCACTTTTTTTCCCCCTTTTTTGCCACTTTTATCACTGCATTCGCCATCCATCTGCTGCCTCTGTATTCCTTTTTTCAACTGTCATTCCCAAGTCGTCAGTTTGAGAACTCCCTGCTGCTGTCGCTTTCTTCCTTTCCGCAGTGAAACCGTTGGTTTCCCTTGAACCTATCCAAGAGGCGGCAAAGTGCGGCACGATGTCATTCTTTTTACATACCAATATAGCCAGTATTGCTACTTGTCATTGCTCATACTGTTTCACACACACATTGCAGCTTTTTATGTCCTGAAATATGCGAGTATTTGGAAATATTGAAAATCCGGGAGAGCTAAGCACATTACCTGTTCTGCTTTGACAAAGCTAACGGCCATTCCAGGCAAATATCTGGGTCTTTTTTGCTCTGCATAATTAACCAGTGATGATAATGATATTAATAATAATTCATACCCCGTTATCAGCCAGCGGCTCTTGAGGGGGGGAGTTCATCCCAATTTTGTTTTGACTGGAACTTCCAGTCAAAACAAAGCAAAGTAAAATGATAGCAAAGAGTGACTCTTTGCTTTCATTTTACTTTGCTTTTGGGGATAGGATAGGGATGGAAGGAAGCGGCTGTGACCTATTTTTAAGGAAACATACCCCGGAATTATCCTGGGAAGACCGTGGGAAACCACAGAAAACCACGGTCAGGGTCGCCGGCCCCGGAATTCGAACCCAGGACCTCCCGATTAGCAGGCTGACTCCATATCCACTAAACCAACCTGCTTCGGTGATGATGATGATATTGATAATAATATGATAATGATATAACATTCAGTAATCGGTCAATGTGCTGTACTGTAGTCTGTTTGTCTCGGCTGTCATTACGGTGATTGTGGCAGAACGAAACTGGCCATACCAAAATAACAATGTTACAGAGAGAGGAATATTTATAGCTATGCGATATAGGTCTACTACATTGAATAACTTATAAAGTATGCTACTTAGTATGCAAATGTTTCTGCCTCGTTAATCACGCTTTTTAGTGCGAATTGTGGACATGATACATTTTGTATCAAACCTGATACTACTGTACTATATAGTTTGTAGTTGGCTACGATTGTGGTAGCGTACTCTTCTCTAGTGTTGGACACCTGACACGTCAAATCAAACCGCTATCTTGTCCATGTACAAAGTGATACAGTAGGCTACATGTGGTCCATTGCTACATTATCACCACTAAATTATGCATATTATGAATTAAGGCCATTTCACAAAAAAATGTCGCGCGGCAAACGGCGCGACTTGCGGCAAATTTTTATTNTGTTGCCAATTGTTGGCAACAATAAAATTTGCCGCAAGTCGCGCCGTTTGCCGCGCGACATTTTTTTTGTGAAATGGCCTTTATGCCTATATGTGAGGTTATTTTGGGCGGGTGGTGAGAATGGACGGATATGCACACCACACAAGTGTAGGAATGCAATAAAAATTCGCCAAAGATTTCATCCAAGATCCAACGTTGTCTTAGTGACACTATTAAAGTGGGGTGGGAGGATTCTCATTACGGAGCAGCCGTTGATGTAAGCCACATATTTCTGGAGGTAACCAACGTCCGCATCAAGTCACATACCTTGCACCCATCTTTTTAACACAGGGAATTTTCCCAGAGCCCGCCAGTGTCAAAGGTATCTGCTGCAAGTGCAAATAATGTGCGGAGTGTGCGGTAGACGAGCGTTGTGAGAGTTATGCCCATCCAGGCAGGGAGTCAGGCAACCCCATCCAGGCTGGCGAGTAGTACATTACGCGGTCGGACTGACAAGGAGGAGTGGGGGGAGGGGGGGGGGGCAGTGAGTGATCATCCCTTCTGCTCGCACATGTGGCTCCGGCTCTCACTGGTCCAAAATCCCAGGAACCTTTGCTTGCTTGCAAGGGCTGCTCATGCGGTAGACCATTTCCCAATAATCATTTGCCACGAATGAGAAATCAAGCACGCTTTTCAACCGATTGTTTGCTCAGATGCAATGGTGCCTGATTACTTTTTTGGGTATGGGTATGCCGGTTGGTGTGTGCGGAAGTTGGCTATGACGTGTTGTGTGCATGTCCAGAGGTTGGAACAATGCGAGAAAGGAAGACAGGCAGGAAGAAAGGAAAGCGGATGAACTCGTTCCGGATTTCAGGAGCCAACGATCGATACTGTACTGTCTGTCTCTATATGCATGCATGTATGCTGCCTGCCTGCCTGCCAACCCTAACCCTGCACCTGTCTGTCCCTGCATCTAGCTATAACGTAACTATCTCCAAAGGTGGGATCGTGGATGTGGTTGCGATGAAAAATTGCTTTCATTTGTGCAGTGTAAGGCGGGCCTGGCAATATCATGAGAAACGTGTCACTCGAATCCATTTTGAGAAGGAAAGATATTTGTACAGAATACGGTATGACTTTCGGCATGACTTTCTATTTGACAATTATGGACGTTGGCAGAACATAATTTAGGCTTTGAGAAAGAGGCTCGCATACTCGTTCAATTTTGTCACTTAATATCTCTAATACAATGTTCCAGGGTCTTATTCAGTTCTTTTACATGCCTAATGCCTCTTTCTTAACTGCCAGGTACTATGGGGCTCAAATTGTTTTGGCCACTTTATCTTGATCTTGAAGCAACCCTTTACACGCACACACCTCCTCACCGTGGGGCCTGTGCCAAGGGTTGCTTCAAGACCAGGATGAAGTGGCCAAAACATTTTGACCCCCTTGAGTACTTCACAATGTACAGTACTTCTTGTCGTGCGCGGAGTGTTTAATAATTTCGAAGTACATTGTGTCTAATGACAAGCCAGCGTTACCTGGCTTTAACTTATCGTTGGGTGTCCGGAATGTGTGGCATTCAGATAAGGCAGTGGGTAGAACAGCCTTTTAAAGCTGGGTGTAGTTTATACAGTATTTGGTAAATAAATAAAATAAATAAAAATATACAGTATTTGGGAGTATATCACAGAGATATATAACGATATTACGATTTCTGTGGGAGTATATTCGATGCCGTATCAACTCACGGATATGGTCAATAATTCATCTCAATGTATAGCAAGTTAGGCTGACGGGTTACTTGGCCATAACGTCAAAAACTATGTTTTTTAAAATATTGAATTGAAATATACGCTTTTGTAATCTCCATAACTTGAGGACTCCTCGTGTAAAGAATTTCAGTAGCCTGATGTGGATAAGTACCAGAAATATTATAAATTGCCGATGATTATTATGATCTTTGAAAGTGCTTACAACTTACAAAATTCTTCATGTTGTAGATTCTTAAATGGAGAAAGGTATTGACAACAGCAACAAATATTGGCTGAAATGACGTATAGGGTCCTTACAAATAAGCGTAAATGGAATATGAGTATATGACCTCAGTATGGGAGTGCTTAATAATAATGAAGAGGTTGTCATATGATCAGGCTAAAAATGCCACAGACGAGTAGGTTGAACTAAGGCTACTACTAACGGTTTGCTATACCACTCTCCTTAATTCCCATACAGAATCGGGTTACAGAATTTATACACAATAATATTATATCATTATACAGATATCGATTGGGAGAATATCTCAATGGAGGTCCCGGCTGGTTCGCCAGCGACGGTACTGTCCTGCTCGAGCGGTCCTCGTAGTGGAAGCGGTACCGGTAGCTGGAAAAACCTGGCATTTGATGATGAAAGTGTGCCACTTGGCATGGTGCTTCCTAGGACCATAAGGAATGATTCCGGAAGTAGAACCGGAAATTTCGTCCATTAGGATTCAAGATGGCGGCCAATAATGAAAATGGCCTTCATTGTTACAAAATCGGTATTGTTCGCAGGAAATTGACCATTGAGGTGTCAATTCCTACCAATACGAAGTCGCTGAACACGAATCTAATGTCAGAATACAGTTTGAACACGTTTGAAACCAATATGGCGGCCAATAATGGAAATGGCCTCCATTGTTACAAAATCGGAACCGTATTTTTCGCAGGAAATTGACGATTAAAGAGTCCATTCCTAGCAATACGAAGTCGCTGAACACGATTTTAGTGTCAGAAGACAGTTTGAACACGTTTTAAAGCAATTTTTAACAAAAATGTCCAGTTTTGAGCCATAGGTTTGGACAGGCGCGTATGTATGTGTGGCTTAATCCAGGAAAGATAAGGTATGGGGTCAAAAGAACTGCAATGGAAATCATATGTGGAGAATAACATATCCAACGTTCAATGCAATTAAAGCTAGGGAACCCGCCGCCATCTTGGAAAAATGGTGGCGAAAATAGGTTCTTAAAATCTATCTCTTAGATGGCTGCACGTATATGAATTTATGAAGAGGACGAAATGGAAGAATGTACAATTCTATCCTTATCATTCTTTTGTAGAGCGAATCGCTACAAAGATATCTCCGATTATATTGACACCACCTAACCACTCTACGAAGATTTTTGCAAATATACTCTGCTTACTCAAGCATTTACGTAAATAAGTCACTTATTACAGTACTGTACTCTAATAACCCATAGACGAGCTATCATTGATGAAAATGGTTGGTAATGATAATAGCTATTATAGCTGAAATTATTAATATCACTATCATATTATATTTGTTTCCGGTTTGGCGGGTAAATAATCCAGATTAGAAGAAAAGTAAAGTAAAGAAAAATGTAAGAAAATGTCAAAAAACCGCATGATCTGTATAATTTGTAAACTTAGTCGCAGAGGATGAAAACATGTGTGGGGGTCAACAATGCCAGAAAATTGTGAAACAGTGATGGCCAGGTTGCAGAGTCGAGATTGAAAGTGCACCAGGTATATGTCGCATGAGATTATAGACGAGAAACTGGTTGACAGAGATTACAGAAAAGAACTGCGGTGCAAAATGTGGGAAAGAACCTGGTCCAAGTACGAAACAATATTTTCCGATCAAGTGGTGGGTCATAGACTACTGTAGTGTCCCGCGATTCCACGTCAGGAACACCACGATGAATAATAGGCACCGGACAGCTTTAAGTTGTATATTCTTCTCACAGGTACAATAATAAACGTCTGATCTCAATAACAGTCATTCAACGACTGCCGTTCCAAACACTCTCAAACCCCCACAATACCATGGTTAGCCTCCATAACAACCGTTACCATTAACAACACCTGACAACAATACACAGTCTTGCCAACATGACTCGAACCACTACACTACTACAATATAACATTAGAAGCAACTGTTTGTTTTGCGGAGAATATATAAATTCATGGTGACAAAGGTTTACACTAGCCCTGAGACATGAGCATGGTGAAAAGAAAAACAATCTTCTGCAAACATAGCATAAGGAAAATTAATACTCAATTCGACCTTTAACCGCATAAGACTGGAAAAGGGGATGAGGGCTGACCTAACCTTTCAAGTCCTACAGCCCGTTTCCCGCTATTTATTCCACATACATAAAGCCAACATGCCATATAACAAATCAACATTAATCAGCCGCACAACAGCAGCAGGAGCCATCATCACCACGACTTGCACAGCATTCTGTTATATTCGTAGTCCTCAAAAAAGATAGTGTTCTTACTTTTCTCTGTGAGTTCTTTTGTCACCAAGAATTTATTATATTCTCCGCAAAACAAAGTCCCTTCTGATGTTATATTGTATGACCCACCACTTGATCGGAAAATATTGTTTCCTACTCTCTAGAAAAATAGAGTTTAAAAAACTCAAGTAGGCTTCTTTTTAACTCTTATTTCTTTAGAAAGTAGGCCTACTTGGACCAGGTTCTTTCCCACATTTGCATTAAACCAGTTTCTCGTCTATAATCTCATGCGACATATACCTGGTGCACTTTCAAACTTCATATTGCTAGGAATGGACTCCTTAATCGTCAATTTCCTGCGAAAAATACGGTTGCGATTTTGTAACAATGGAGGCCATTTCCATTATTGGCCGCCATATTGGTTTCAAACGTGTTCAAACTGTATTCTGACATTTGATTCGTGTTCAGCGACTTCGTATTGGTAGGAATCGACTCCTCAACCGTCAATTTCCTGCGGAAAATACCTATCTTGTAACAATGGAGGCAATTTTCATTATTGGCCGCCATATTGGTTTCAAACATGTTCAAACTGTATTCTGACATTAGAATCGTGTTCAGCGACTTCGTATTGGTAGGAATTGACACCTCAATGGTCAACTTCCTGCGAACAATACCGATTTTGTAACAATGGAGGCCATTTTCATTATTGGCCGCCATCTTGAATCCTAATGGACGAAATTTCCGGTTCCACTTCCGGAATCATTCCTTATGGTCCTAGGAAGCACCATGCCAAGTGGCACACTTTCATCATCAAATGCCAAGTTTTTCCAGCTACCGGTACCGCTTCCACTACGAGGACCGCTCGAGCAGGACAGTACCGTCGCTGGCGAACCAGCCGGGACCTCCATTGAGATATTCTCCCAATCGATATCTGTATAATGATATAATATTATTGTGTATAAATTCTGTAACCCGATTCTGTATGGGAATTAAGGAGAGTGGTATAGCAAACCGTTAGTAGTAGCCTTAGTTCAACCTACTCGTCTGTGGCATTTTTAGCCTGATCATATGACAACCTCTTCATTATTATTAAGCATTCCCATACTGAGGTCATATTCCATTTACGCTTATTTGTAAGAACCCTATACGTCATTTCAGCCAATATTTGTTGCTGTTGTCAATACCTTTCTCCATTTAAGAATCTACAACATGAAGAATTTTGTAAGTTGTAAGCACTTTCAAAGATCATAATAATCATAATAATCATCGCACCTGACTCGCATTTCTTGGTTGGACGGGGTGCTTGGGAGAATAGCCCACCCCCGTCCCTGGGTTGGACCCGGCATTGCAGTACAGCCGGGGCCAGCCCTCCTCTCCCCCACCCTTCTAACCCACCCCCTACCTTGCAATCCCACACCTTCCTCTTCTACCCCCGACTGCCAATAAGGCTCGACTCAGAAAGAGCCATACAAGCTGAGTAACCGGTAACCCTTCCTACCAACCAACCAACAACCACTCTCCTTAATTACGAGGGATCTGAGAGTTGATTAATAGCTCAAAAATTATTTTAATATTTATAAATAGTGAAATAAATAATCACATAAAATGCGTATGCAGGTGTACCAGGCATCACGTAGCGAGATTCCTTGTGAAAAGCCAGTGTATGGGAGGGACGACGCGACTGTCTTAATGCTCTACGTGCGGGGTTATCGCTCACGAGGTCTCCGAATGGTGACGTCATGTCCGCCCGCGAAATTCAAACACAACCGTTTCGCTACTGTATGTGTTGCGTTGCCAGGTGTTGATAGGCGTTGCCATGCCGTCGTCCCCCACATTCCCGCGTGTTTATTGGTTCGAGAGTTTTGGTTTGGTTTTGGGCAAGGTCTAGAAAAAGGTCGAACGCTCATGGGGACGAATTTGAGCAGCCACTGCGTATGACGTCGCAAGGTGCGACTTTCTCTCGGCCGGGCGGCCCAGGCCACCCAGGCCTATGACACTCCTCGAATACGGTAGGTTAACACCTGTGTCCTGGCCAGACGGCGCTGATGGCGGAACATGGCGGATTTCCCTCCAGTGGAGCCTCCATATGGCTGCCGCCATCTTGAAGACTCATTCCGGTGGCTGGCAAGTCAATCTGCCTACGGGTGGGTGCCAAAATATATGCCAAAAAATAAGTACGATACTGCTCGGTACTGCTAGCTATCTTTAGTCATGTCTAAATAAAATAAATAGTACACTTACAATGCTCTTTTACAATCACCTCCTGCTCGCTTGACATTTTTGGTGTGTCCAGAATGCCTTCTGCACAATTTACCGAGCATTGTAAGTGTACTATTTATTTCATTTTGACATGACTAAAGATAGCTAGCAGTACCGTACTTATTTTTCGGCATATTTTTTTTGGCATCCACCCGTAGGCAGATTGACTTGCCAGCCAACCGGAATGAGTCTTCAAGATGGCGGCAGCCATATGGAGGCTCCACTGGAGGGAAATCCGCCATGTTCCGCCATCAGCGCCGTCTGGCCAGGACACAGTTATTAACCTACCGTCATCATACATGTAGGTGGGCTGTGTCAGGGGGCTGGGGCGGCCTTTTCCTACATTTTCAGTTACTTTCCTCACTAAATCAGTAGTGACTATTGGGAGAAGAGAAATTTTAATCACAGTTGAGTAATACGGATATAACGTGGGGAGGCGAAGTGGCGCTGCGGTAACGTATGCGCCCGCGGATGTTAAGGTCCGGGGTTCCCCCCTTCATCTCGCGCAGAGTAAGACCGTCTCTGGCTTCGTTTTGGGTGGCGATCCTTCCACATATGCCACCCGGGGGAGTTCACAAAACGGCACATCAACGTCTGTGCACACGTACTTTGCACATCCCCTCCTACCTACCCTTGGAACACACTAAATACTATCTTAGTATACCAGTTCCACCCAGATGGTGGTATTCCACCCTCCTAAAGGAGATGTAACTCCCAATGGTGTAAGGAAAAAAAAATACGGATATAACAGCCCCGGCTATAGCAGATTCTCGGCTACAACAGATTCTCGGCTATAACAGACTCGAAAGCCCGGTCCCGGCATACTTCCATAAGGCCCTGTGTATTTTTACTCCTGATATAACTCATTTTCACCTCACGTGGCTTTAACAACCATTTCCTGGCCTCTTGAAGGGAAAATATGCTTTTTCTGGTATATACGTATAATTGGCAAGAAGGAGACGGCAGAATAAAATTACTGGTTTTTATGGTCCTGCATAATTTACAGGTGAGCTAATTTTCCGTTTTTGACGGATTTTATTAATCAGTATGTATTTTGTAGTAGTGTGCATTATAGGTGACTTGGCTATAACAAATCTCGGTTATAACAGACATTATCCACGGCCCCTTCAAGTCTGTTATATCCGGATTCAACTGTATATGAAAGCAAATAATTTTTACATTATATAAGGTGTTGTAAACAAGAAATGACATAATTCTAAGCCACGGTGCATTTTAAATATCAATATTTTTTAGGTTCGAGAAAATATGTAGAAATAGATGTGGCACTTGAGGCACTGAAGAAGAAAAAGAAACTATCCGTTTATTTAATATAGTCATATAGAGCACTGTGTTTAACTCTAAACAACTCTCAGGAAAATTATCCAAAAAATAATGGTATGTATCGTTAGAAAGCTTGTTTAAATCCACGTTACATATATGCAAGTTGTTTTCCTATCGTCAGTCTCTAATTTTCTATCGTAAAAAGAAGGCGGAAAAGTGTCATTTTTTGACTTGTTGCCGAGGTTACACCGCAAAGCGAATTTTTTATGACACTTTCAGGGGGCCAAAAAAATTCCCCCTTCAACCCTGGATAGTGCACATCTTTGTCTATCTAATGATATATTTGAAACTAATAATAATAATAATAATAATAATAATAATAATAATAATAATAATAATAATAATAATAATAATAATTGTGGGGGTAGTGCTTCACCTTTCGGCGTTCGGCACGGACCTTTATTATTTGATCGTACATAGTGTACAAGTTGGAGCCATTGAGAAGCCCCCGGGCCCACGGGCAGGATGACAGGAGGGGATGTGCAAAGTGCAGTGCATCTGACGTGGTGGCCATTTTTAGTGAACTCCCCCGGGTGGTTTAGTCTGTGGAAATACCACCCGAGACGAAGCCAGAGGTGACCCTGAACTCTGCACGAGATGAAGGGGGTGTCCCCGGGCTATATTTGAAACTAGAAATCGCCATTTCTGTAATCATAATGAAGTTAATTGCACACCTCTGTTATCTCGGCTGTTTATAATCCGAATCACGTCGCGAATGTATCGACGGAAAGCCAGAAATGTGCGTGTATGATTACATTGTGCTATATTACAATAGAAACTTTACAAGTATTGTTTTAGTAAGTTTAATAGAAAAGGACCCAGCCCGCTTTCTGGCGGGAATAGACGGCGATACTTTTAAATGCTTTTAAAACATTTAGTGAAATAGAGTACTGTGTAATCTTATCACGCACATTTCTGGCTTGCTGTCGATACATTCGCGAAGTAATTCGGATTATAAACAGCCAAGATAACAGAGGTGTGCAATTAACTTAATTATGATTACAGAAATGGCGATCTCAATGTTTTAAATATATCATTAGATAGACAAAGATGTGCACTATCCAGGGTTCACAGGTGGATTTTTTTAGGCCTCCTGAAAGTGTCATAAAAAATTCGCTTTTGGGTGTAACGTAGGCAACTAGTCAAAAAATGACACTTTTCCGTCTTCTTTTTACGATAAAAAAATAGAGACTGACGATAGGAAAACAACTCGCATATATGTGTAACGTGGATTTAAACAAGCTTTCTAACGATACATACGATTATTTTTTGGATAATTTGCCTGGGAGTTGTTTAGAGTCAAACAGGGCTCTATATTAAATAAACGGATAGTAAGTGCACTACCAGCAGTTAATTAGATGATCTGAAAGAAACCAGCCGGTGTAACAGTAAACAAAGATTCATTTGCATGGTATTAGTTTTTATTTAAATTCAGCATTTATGTAGCCCAATGCAGTCCTCCCCAACCCCCATATCAGTTGGTGATCTCTCACATAATGCAATTGTTTTTGTCCCATTAAGATAAATAATAAGTGCAGGTAAACAGGTAACGTTGTCATATGTTTCTTTTGCATATTTATTTATTAGTTACTGCGAACAGAACAGTGCTCAATGCAGCAATGTTCACACCGGGCGCTCCAAATCTCGCACCTTGTGACGTAGGTGCCTTGGGGAAAAGGGGCGTGAACCTGCGTAGCGTTCGACGGGTTTTGGGTGGGAATGTGGGAGACGACTGCATGGTAACGCATGCCAACCTGGCAACCCATCACATACGAGGGTAGTCCAATAAGTTCTGAGCCTAAGGTAGATGGCGTGGGCTGATAATGATGTCCTTCCACCTGAAGGTAGTGACACTCATTAGAGCAACAACCCCCAAACTTCACCCCGATTGCATCATTCTATCAGGAGATACTGGCACTTGCAGGCGTGAAAGTGCGGATTAGTCTCCGACATTGACAAAATCGAGCTGCGAGCAGTGATCAAATACTTCCAGAAAGAGGGGATGACCCCTAAGAAGATTCACGAGGACATGAGGGAAATACTGTTTGACGAAGCTCCTTCATATGCCACTGTCAAAAGGTGGGCACGGGATTTCAAGATGGGTCGGGAGAGTGTGGAAGATGACCCCCGCTCGGGCCGCCCAGCAACGGCAACCACTGCGGAGAACGTCAACCGCATCCATGACATGGTCATGGGCTCATGGCAGATGGCCGACTCACCTCAGGGAGATGGCCATCTCGCGAGGTACTGTGAATCAATCCTAACGGACATATTGGGGATGCACAAGCTGTCGGCCAGATGGGTAACCCGCGACTTGACGCCTGATCAGAAGCGGATCTGTGTGACACATTCACAGGCGCCATTGGAGGAGTATCGGAGGGACCGGGACACTTTTTGGCTCGTTACGTAACACAAGATGAGACCTGGCTCCATCATTATTCTCCTGAAACCTCCGTGGGACGCACTTCTCCAGTGACAATGAGGTGATAAGTGCAATGTATGAGTGGTTGGGTGGGGTCGAGGAAGATTTTTTTACACGGAATACAGAGGTTGGAGCACCGGTGGGACAAATTCATCCTGGTTCAAGGTGACTACGTCGAAAAGTCTTAATTAAATTTTGACCATCAAACATGTCTTTCAACATCAGGCTCAGAACTTATTGGACGACCCTCGTACAGTAGCGTTACGGTAGTGTTTGAATTTCGCGGGCGGACGTGACGTCACGATTTGGCTTCAACTTTCGGAGGCCTCGTGAGAGATGACCACGCATCGTAGAGCAATCGGATATTCACTTCCTTATACAGTAGAACCCCGATTATCCGACTCCTCGGTTTATCCGACCGTCCCGCAATAAACCGGCAATAAATCTGTGTTTTTTCATGAAATACTGTAATGTTCTATGCATTTGTTTGCTCTGCCGGAGTTAAATGGTAAATACAGTACAGTAGAGTGTGTGTAAAAGATAAATACTCCACGATTTCATAGAAAAGCATAATATTGTACGTTATTTCATGTTTTTATGTTTTTGTTGTGTTTTATTAACGTATTTTACTCCTAGGATTATCCGACCTTTTCGGTTACCCAACGATGCCCCAGTGCCGTTGGTGACGGATAATCGGGGATTAACTGTACTGGTTTTTCACAAGGAATCTCGCTACGTGAATCTTGTGCGCCATTTACCGACCACCATGGTATACACCAAAGATAATTATCAGCTAATATACAGGGTGTTTATTGTAACTCTGCAAAGACTTTCAGGGGTAATAGAGGGGACCAAGACAAGTATTTTTGACATAGGAACCTGTGTCCGGAAACGCCATCTAGAGGGGGTTCATAGGCAAGGAACGGGTGCGCTCAGACGCGTCAGGCGAGAGGCGCTAGGCGAGCGGACTGTTTTGTTGATAGATGGCGCACAGTTGTTGCCAGGTTATGGTGTATCGCGTCTCAACGCGATACGCCATAACCCCGGGTTCGATCCCAGCCCGGGGACACCCCATTCATCTCGTGCAGAGTTTAGGGTCACCTCTGGCTTCGTCTCGGGTGGTATTTCCAATAGACTAAACCACCCAGGGGAGTTCACTAAAAATGGCCACATTAAGACATTGCACTGCACCTTGCACATCCCCTCCCGTCATCCTGCCCGTGGGCCCGGGCTTTAATTAAATATGCACCATGTACTGAACAACTCAAAATACAATAAAGGTCCATGCGATATACCCCGGAAGGCATTACCCACAAATTATTATTAAAATTATTATTATACAGGGTTGGGCAAAATGTATGACATGATTTGAATCACGTGGTACGGTGGTGCTGTTTGAGCATGCAAGGGATATGGGCATGTGCTGGAGTAAGGAAGGTTTGCCATTTGCAAAAATGGTGTCTTGGTCTGCAAAGCACCGTGCAGTCATCATGGAGATTTATTTTAAAAATAATGACTCCACCAGAGCTGTGCGAAGGATCTTTCTTCACCATTTTGGGCTGGGACGTCAGAACCAAGTCCCCGACCATCAGGCAATCATAAGGGGGGTGAAGCAGTTCCGGGACACAGCATCAGAAACCAAAAAAGCACTGGACATCCAAAGACATAGCCGACCTTCCCAAGATGTCCACAATGCGCTCCTCCGAAGTCCTTAGTGATCAGCAGTTAGGCACGCCTTGGCACTATGAATGTTGGCACACTCCCTGTGCTACATCATCCATGATGTCCTGCACTTATATCCTTACAAGATCAAGCTGTGCAACAGTTGAAAGCAAGGGACAAAGTGGCCCGAAGAACCTTTTTGGATGCTTGGAACGGCCAATAGCCCAGGAATTCGGAGTTGTGCGTTGAATACCCTTTGGGTGGGGGTCCGTTGTGTCCTAGAATAGCACTGTCCAAGGACTCCTTGGACAGTGCTATTCTGGTCCAGGCATGATGATGTGTTCAGGAATTGCTTCGCCCACCTTATGTTTGTCTGGTGGTTGATAACTTCGTCCTGATATCCCAGTTCAAAATGGCTAAGAAATATCCTTCGTAGAGCTATGGGGAACTCGGTAATATTAAAATACGTCTCCACAAAGAATGCACAGTGCTCTGGCGACCACGACACCATTTTTGCAAATGGCAAACCATTCCCACTCCAGCACATGACAATATCCCCTGCATGCTCAAACAGCATCATCGTACACGTGATTCAAATCATGTCATACATTTTGCCCAACCCTGTATAAAGCCCCAATCCGAGGAGGAGGATGGAAAAGATTTCGCACTTCCCGAGGTCGTAGAACGCTGGTCGACGCTCCGTTGCATTTCTTGCCTCCGGTTTACCAATGCCAAAAATCCTCATAATCGCAAAATTCCCAGCCGTTTTGGAGATGGGCAAAAAGTTGACTTTTTCACGCGCCACCTTGCCCATCTGCTCGTAATTAAGCCGTCGGAGAACAGCAGCCCCTCTCCGGCGCTCCCTCCCCCCACCGCTGACAATCTGGATCCACTCTAATCCCACCCCAGTGCCTTTTCTCACCATACGTCAGCTAGGGCGCATTCTCATACTCCACACCTTTAGCGATGAAGTCACGGGTTCTGTAAACGGATGCCACCCCGCTCCGACCAATTTTTGCGTAAAATGACTTGCTCTGTTCGCATCGGAGAGTGGGGTAAGTGTGGGGCGGACGGGTGCACTGGGCCTCGGAGAGATACGGAGACCGAGGAGGACCTGCGCGGGAACGGACCAATTCGCGCTGCAGGCGCGCAAGTGGGTCGCAGCCCCCCGCGGGATGTGTGTGTGTGTGGGGGGGGGGGGNGTGTGTGTGGGGGGGGGGGGGGTCCTTCGCTCCCCCCCCCCCCGCCTCGCAAAGCGAGTCTGCTCTATACAGGGTATAAATGAATTCGGGGGACAAACTTGTAGGGGTAATAGAGGGGACCAAGGCAAACATATTTGACCTAGGAACCCGTGTCCGGAAACGCCATCTAGAGGGGGTTCATAGACAAGGAATGGGTGCGCTCAGACGCGTCAGGCGGACGGCGTTAGCGAGCGGACCGTTTAGTTGCTAGGTGGCGCGCGGATTGTACACAACTTCGCAATTTGCCATAACCTGGCAACAACAGAGCCACCTAACAACTAAAGTCAGCATGCTGCTTGGTAGTGCATATATAATAAACAACAACTCTGGCGTTGCCAAGTTATGGCGAATTGCAAAGTTGTGTACAATCCGCGCGCCACCTAGCAACTAAACGGTCCGCTCGTTAGCGCCTCTCGCCTGACGCGTCTGAGCGCACCCATTCCTTGTCTATGAACCCCCTCTAGATGGCGTTTCCGGACACGGGTTCCTAGGTCAAATATGTTTGTCTTGGTCCCCTCTATTACCCCTACAAGTTTGTCCCCCGAATTCATTTACACCCTGTATACTTCTACATGCATAACTCGCTATCCCTTTCCATACAAGCCGAGTGAAGCCAAATCACGCCCAAAGTAACGATGGCGCCATCCTTTCTTTCGGCGTGATTTTGCATGGCGGGAGTTTGGAACTACAATCAAAATGCTCATGTCGTAAGTATGCACGACGGGTAAGGGTTGGTTGGACCACGGGTTGGACTGTGGCATTTTGCTTACCTGTAAAAGGATATTCCCGAACCGCCCTTGTCGGCTCCCGTTTTGCACCCACATGCAGAGCAGTGACACTGCGGCATGATGGAACAGACAGGCGGCGGGGAAGCAGAAGCGGCCTTAGGGGCGCCCCCTGTGCAGATGGGACGTACCGCAGTGGGACGTTTCCAGGGGCGCGGGACATCCCTTGAAGATGCCCAACGTACACGCCACCACTGCAGATCGACCCGCCATCTTTGCTTTGGGCGATTGGCAGACTGGCTTCACATTTTCCGTAGCAGTTATGTATCTAGAAGTTATATATAGCAGATATCTTTGGTATACACATATAGCCGGCCTTGGTGGACTAGTGGTTAGCGCGCTCGCCTCTGGTCCCAAGGTTGTGGGTTCGAACCCGGCCGAGGTCGGTGACTTTTCTCCGGGTGGTAGAAAAGTGAGAGTGCGCCTTCCTTCGGAGGGGAAGTAAAGCCGTCGCGTCGGTACCGTGTGCTTGTGACATTGCGCGAGTGCACGTTAAAGATCCCCAGAGTGGTCAAATTTCCAGGAGGAGGACCACCCCTGGCGTCGGTGTTGAGCCTTAGAGGCATAAATAGGCCGACGTTAAGCCCCACTGAACCCAGTATACACATATACAGTGGTGCCTCGTAGCCTACTAGTCGTACTTCTAACTTAATTAGTTCCAGGAGGCCGTTAGAACTCTGAATTGTTCAAAGTCTGAATCAATTTCCCCATTATAAATAATGGAAAGTTAATTAGTCCGTTCTCAGACGCTTAAAGGGACACTCCCCTCAAAAAACAAGTTTGGCTCTAAAAATCGGGCAAAAAATCCTGAATCCGACGGTGAAATTCGTTTTTCGCTACGCAGAAGGGTAATCCCAGGGCGAGGTGTTAAAGTGTGTTGTCTGCTAATGAGCGGCGCCGCCATGCGGGGAACAGGGGAACTGTAGGGCTGCACCTCTCTGGGATGGGCCTAGGCGGGATAGCAGCCCACCAGTTCCCAAGGTCAGGAAGGCGTCGCTGGCGGACGGCCAGCTTCTAGCGCACTATTTGAATTTCCCCACTTTGACCCCTCGCCCTGAGATTACCGTTCCGCGTAGCGAAAAACAGATTGCACCTTCGGATTCAGGATTTTTTGCCCGATTTTGAGAGCCAAACTTGTGTTTTGAGTGGCGTGTCCCTTTAACAATACCCTTTTCGATAAACATGACATCAAACACGCATAATGTAAGGTATATATAACACAATTAAATGCCCTAAATAATAAATTAAGTCATGAAAATAATACGATATTGTAAATAAAATTAAAAAAGCACACGAAAATAATGCAAGAGAATGATGCTTTCACAGCGAGAACCAGAGACTCATCAGACGCACAACAGACGGCGTATACGCAGAGAGCTCATTTTTTCACTGCGCGCACAGTTCGAACTTAGAAGCATCGTTCGATCTCCGGATTGAATTTCTCACGAATTTAGCGTACGAACGTTCGAAGTAACTTATAGGGCCTTCACAGGGTGATCCCAAATATTTCTCCGACTTATATGTCTGTTGGCATTAAGCTTATTATATTTAAGCAGTTACTCTTCAATTGTTACTTTTAATGGTTATCAAAGGTGTTTGGTGCTAATATTAGGTTACATGTAGCCTACAGTAGGCCTACCCAATCCTTTTTAAAAGCCTGCGAACATTTTCATATTGAAATCTGCGCCTTGGCACTTACAACCTTTTACATCTCCATTTTGTTTCTATGACGCAATTATTTACAGGATTGAGAATATTTGAAAGATCACCCTACGCCCATTCTAAAATTTTCGTACGTGTAAGCGAAAGGGGAACATTTGGCCACGTAACTTTGCGCGCTGGCTTACTGTGCAACGGCATAAGAGAGCTGCAGTTTCATCCCGACACAACGGGACAAACCATAATATACAGGGTGTCTCAACTTTTTTGTCCAAACAGTTATCGGAAAAGCCTATGTATCTTCTAGCTATACGTAGTCAGAATATGCCCCCACATTCCTGGCACATCCTTCAACTGATAAAGCCAGGGAAGCATCACTGGTTGCAAGTCACTGCTAAAAAATAAGCAGCTTAGTGCAATATTTCCGATAATTGTTCGGACAAAAAAGTTGAGACAACCGTCCTGTACACTATATGCCTCCCCATCATTTATGGTTTGCCCGCAAAACGTTATTTTGAAAGGGAGAAAAAGCTGATTCTCTTTACGGTGATATGTAAAATATACGACTTTAATAATTCTCAGGGCATGTAGTGGCTACCTCTGCAAAAAAAAAAAAAAAAATGCCTGGACAGGCATATCATTTGTTGATTATATTTATACTGTCATGTGAATGGTCCCAGAATGTCTGGGTACCATTAGCCTAGTTGCCGTAGTGGCATAAAAATATAATTTCTGAAATAATTTTTAATATTCTAACCAATCAGAAATGTAGGCCTATAGCATGCACATAAGTATACTTTAGAAGCTTTGGGAAGGGAGTATTGGGATGTGTGGGAGAGAAAATGCAATAATTGAAGAGGACGATGTAATTAAAATATTGTTGAACACAGTCTATTACCATTCCCAGAAAGTAAGGCTCATTTGTATGCATTACAATATGTTTCAAGAATTACCTGCAGAAATGATTCATTTCGGAGTAATGGCACATTCTGTACCTTTAGCTTTATTATTTCACACAATTCCCATGTCGATAGAGGCATTTTCTTATCGTGGTAGAAATTTTGTAATCCTATGTCGAGCACTCCTGTCGCCAAAGTCTCCCTTTTCTTGATAACTCCCTATAAGCTATATGACAAAAGGGTTTCCGAGGTGGTAAAACATGTGAAGGTCTGTACTCTGGGAATGATGCTTAAAGATGTTCCACTTGAACTATTAGAGGAGGCACTACAATGCCTGACAGCTCATTGTAGACCTTACACGGGCATTAACTTAGTACTCAAGGGCTGAAGCACCTCAAGAGGGGAAGCATTCTCCACACAGTTTAGACCGTGGTCCAGACTTTGCACTGAGTGACTTTTACATGTTAGTTACCTCATAAATACTTGGTAGTTGAAAAAAACTTTGCTTGGCGGCGTGAGTGATGGACCTAGACTATATCAGATTTTGCAAGGCTTCAAAATCTGGTATACCATGATACGAAAAGTTCCTTTATCTGGATGGTGCAAGTAGTGTCGAGTAGTTGCTCAAGATAAGTGCCATCATGCTGCTATATGGGGATTTTAAGAGGAATTGTTTAAGCATTTTAAACACCCAAATAGCCCCTTACTCTCTGGACGAGGCAATATTGCACAGAATTCTAGATCTTATCACCGATTGGTTGGGTTGATCCTTAAAAATAAAATTTCCTTTTAAGGACCCACCCAACCAATCGGTGACAAGATTCAGAATTCTGTGTTCTGAATTTATGCGCAGCTGTCCAGAATATTATGTCTTCCGTAGCACACTGATGACCCAAGCCCCAAGACTCCGAATGTGTAGGTGTTAACTGTTAACCCCCCGAGCATAATTCAAGTGACGTTATCAGTTAGTCCTACACAGTGTAGAAGAGAGTGTTCTACAATGAGGCCGTTTTTCTAGACTCTAGAGAGAGGCAGAAAGAGGGAAAGGGAAAGCTACTCATACATATAAAGCTACCCCGACCGGACTGAGTCAGGTCGATAAGCTGATCGATCATAAAATGATATTTTGTGTTCCCACCATGCTATATGACTGAAATTATACCATAAATTGACATTTTCTATCAAAACAGCAGAGAAAAGCCTTAAATCTGAAGATTTCCTCAGGAAAACAAAGTGAGACTGATCTACGTAGTGCAGAGTGATATGTTGGTATACAGGGTGAAGGGAAACTCGCGGAAAATCGCTAGGTAGACTGATAGTACTCGTAAAACTAATATAGGGATGTGCAATTACTTTTGGGCTCCGTTGCATAATTAATGCGTACGGCGCCGTCAAAGTTTCGTGACGTCACATCCGTTCCGCTAGCTTCAGCGAAGCAAAAGTTAGCTCGAGGGCCTCCGGTCCCTTGCCTTGGCCCCCTGACATATAGTAGGCTACATGTGCAATATAGGTGATAAAATCCAGTCAGAGTAAGAATCCGGGTACGACACCCGTGCACTTAGTCGTTTTTACCTCGTACAGTATTTTATCATCCGTCCCTCTACACTTTAAAGGCACCGTACGCATTAACTATGCAACGCATGCATTTCAAGTAACCGTAACATTACTGTATTTTCAAGTAAGTTACTTCAACTTATTTCAAGTAACCGTAACTGTTATTTCAAGTAGCCCAACTCCAAGCCTAACTACTAATCGCATTTCCGAAATAAAGAGGGAAAACCCTCAGGCAGTTGGTATTGCACTTGAAAAGAAAACCCAGTACACCCCTACTCAACAGGTTAAAATGATCCTTTGGGGGCCAAATATAATTATGGAATCTGTATGTTTGTCATGGGCGTGATGGTGTAGTGTTTAACTGTTTATTGCCATAGCCTTCCACCTGACGTCCCGAGTTAGATCTCCGGATCGGACGGAGGACACTCATGTGGAAATAATTTCTGTGGGTTCTTTCCGTGTTAGCGTGGGTTTTCTCTGGGCTCTCTCTTTTCTTCCCATAATCAAAATCAATCACATTGAAGTGGATGATCAGGTTAGTCATAGGAGGATCTCCCAAACCAGCACAGCCATATCACGGGGTAACCAATTAGTAACACTTTAGGCTTGTCCAAATCATTACAAAACACCCTATGTTGACGATTATGAATGCAGAGAAAAGTCTATAAGTGGAACAAATGTGTACGCAAGTGACACACTAATGATAAACTTTTTTTTAACTTTCCAAGACTGATAAGCTACACATCCCTCTTAGTCTACGCCAATAATATGATTAAGTAGTGACATTAATATTAGTTGCTCATTCCTGCATAATGAATATCAACCTGAACCATTTTCATCGCCTTTCTTTGTGACAGTGGTCTGGCGAGGGGGAGAATAAGTTATGAAAGCCGTGAATTGACAGTATGAAATGTAAAGAAGCTGCCTCAGGGCTTGTGATTACGGTAAAGGAGTATAAAACGCTCTCCGGGGTGTCATATCTTTTGGGAAGTTTCTTCGAGACCGCTCATAAGGTGGCTATTTATTTTTCACTCGAATAATAAGGCACTTGACGCGCAAGTAAAATGGTAATAATATAGGGTCTTCTCCCACCTTACCCTTCACATAATGCACTTAATACAGGGTGCTTCAACAAAGGAAACTTAATTATCATAGTGTCGTTGCTGTTCAAATCCCATAATAGTGAGTGTAATAGTCTGTCAGTAGTAAGAGCTAAAACATGGATAGTTGAAGAGTTAGCTAGCAGTATATTCTCACGTGGTGTTGTCACCAAGACATAATTCCCTTCACACGATGTAACCAAGATTGATATAGAGCATTTGGTATTGAAATAATTTATTCTAGAAATCGGCTTACCTCTAGTACCTATACCCATTACGTGGAAGTTACTGACCACAAGTATGGAGTAACATATTTTCCTTCTTAATAGGCGGTAACACTCGCTAGATTCTGGCATTTGCACACCAAATGAGCTGCTCTAATTGTTGAAACATCGTCTTGTATTTTCATTGAAGGTATGGCAGGATTATCTGCAATATAAGGGTGTTCCCTGTAACTCTGTCAAGACTTTCAGGGGTAATACAGGGGACCTAGACAAGTATTTTTCACATAGGAACCCGTGTCCGGAAACGCCATCTAGGTTCATAGATGAGGAACGGGTGCGCTCAGACGTGTCACTCGGGAGGCGCTAGGCGAGCGGACTGTTTTGTTGATAGATGGTGCTCGGATAGTAAACAACGATCGAACGATGCGAAGTGCCGTAACATGGCAACAACAGAGCCATCTACCACCTAAAGTCCGCCTCCTAGGAGACGCACGGATAGTAAATAGCGGTTCTGTTGTTGCCAGGTTATGGCGTATCGCGTCATTGTTTACTTACAACGACGTGATACGCCATAACCTGATAACAACTGCGCGCCATCTATCAACAAAATAGTCCGCTCGCCTAGCGCAGGGCCGCGCACCCGTTCCTTGTCTATGAACCCCCTGTAGATGGCGTTTCCGGACACGGGTTCCTGCGTAAAAAAATACTTGTCTTGGTCCCCTCTATTACCCCTGAAAGTCTTTACCTAGTTGCAGGGAACACCCTATAAGGCCTCTACAGTATAGTATAAAAAAGAAATTGATCGTTTGTATTAGGCAACTTTGGCCCACTGATTCTCTCTGCTTTAGAAGCTAGGCCTATACGTTGCATGATCAAAATGCTACGGGAGAAATGTCAAATAATGTAAAATTAAATTTGAAATTAATGACGAAGGTAGAACTTAATAAGTGTTAACTGTTCAGGATATTGAGTCCATAAAATACATTACTTGAAGGGGCCAATGGTAGTGTCAAGATATAGGGAGAAATAAATATTTAATTGCATTACGTATCAAATTTCCGGTATGATTTTAGTATAAAATTGGGACGCCATTAGTGGCTTTTAAACGGTCCACTAAAGCGAGTAATTGCTAATTAAGTTTTGAAATATCTCGCGGCAGGCTGCCACGTATATCTGCATAATATAAAAACAATATGCATGTGCACTACTGAAAAATATAGCCTTGTACCCCTGCAAGCAGCGCCAGCGCGTGTGTGGGTGCTGGAAGCATAGCACACTTCCACCAACACCCACTTGACTTGCCGCATGGCGCTGCTTGCGGGGGTATACAGTACATTGCTGTTTTTCCAGCAGTGTACAACTATACGCTTTCCCGGTCATTGTGTCGCTAGGTCGAAAAAACCTTGTACGTAGGGATACGCTATTTTACGTCGAGATGACAATGACAGTAGCAGTGGAACGTGATGAGTTACAATGAAACCCTACCATAATAAATGTCCACAGTTAGCCGCTAGGCATATGACCTGTTAAGTAATTACGGACTCGCTGCAATAATTTCACTAATTACTTCAGCTGATAAATCTTTAGGGAAAGCAGAGCCCCAGGCAGTATTAACCTGTATGGCCTATCTGCAGCTATTCCATATAGGGTGGTGGAAAAGGATCGCACATTCTCTCGATTCCAAGATGTTAGTGTACCGGTAGTTGTAAGTTATTTACAAGTTTAAGCTTTTTCGGAAATAATAGCACGTTACCGATTTGTTGCTGTAACGCAAGGATACTGCAGAGAATATTCTGTGCGTCAGATGATCCATCTACAAATATTATTGCCAGAAAAAAACCTATTTGAGATAGGCCTTATGCGCGTCACATTGGTTGATGAAAAACTGGTTTTTTAAAATCTGAAATGAGCTCTTATTTAGAGAGGCGTGACAAGTTAAAATGTGGCCTTTCCTCTCGTTGTTGACATCACAATAAGGTACTATCGGACAAATATTAGCCTATTGCGGACACTCGTTCGTTGGTATATCCTGTAAGTGCCACTACCTGGGGCAGGCACATGCCTCACATGTGGCATGAGAGGAATGTGTCGCAGATAGTGTAAACAGAATGTAAAAAAAAGAACGAATGTCTGCAATAACATTAGGCCGATAGAATCTACCAGTGTTTCAAATAATTGTCATTACAACACTTACGTTATTGTATTTGTGATTAATAAGCAATTAATCATCTTCATTAAAAACAAATTAACAAACCTTTGATCATGCACAGGTTTTCGCTATACTGTACATAATAACAGTTTTAATTCTCTTGAGTTAATTTAAAAAATTGAACTTTGTAAACTTGATGATTTCGCAATACATTGTAATGACTGTACTGCATTATAATGTATTGGTTGGGTAGTATAATATCCCCTCAAATGGAGTATTACAATGGGCATGTAGTAACACGCATAATCAAGTTCATAAATTGTTAGTGTTACAATGACTCAAAAAATCTGATTGTCTGCCAATTCTGTGAAAATTGAAACCGCTGAAATATTGACGACTTCTAGTTCCATTTGTGGCCACTTGAAACTTGACAATTAATTGTAAATATGCAACAAGATTAATCCCTCAGCTCAACAATCCTGGTTTACAGTATAATAGCTCACTTTTACAGTATAGGCACTTGCAGGCATACCGTATGTATACAAAGACTACAAACTTAAGAGTTTATACGCTTAGTAGCCTACGTAAACTAGGGTAGGCTGAATCTGGGTAAGAATATTCTCACAACGATATTGATGCATAAAACGCCATTGGCGTCCTGAACATTCCCTGTATCTTATTATTATTCGTGGTTGTCGTACAAGGCTTTACCTATGTTTGAAAGTGACCTGCTAGATGCAAATTTCCTTTACTGTAACACGGATTTACTTATATCAGTGGACAGGAATGGCAAGTGCATTTTTATCAGGTCAACAGCAACTTGAGGCTTCCTTAGACCAAAAAAGAAAATTTGGGTAGTCAACCGTACATGGGCATGGTTGCAAACTGCTAGTAGGTGCATTGACATACGAACGATATTGGGAATTGCGAGTAATTTCGGATAGGGACCTTGCCATCACGAAACGTTGTACTGTGCATTCCATTCTGCCATGGCATTACTCGCCTCTCACATCACTCAATTATTGTGTCCAACAGAGCCTACGAATGTTGAAACCCGTCACTCGACGGCCAAAGATATAGCTCGCTTTTGATGCCAGAGGGCCTTTCAAGTCGAATTCCGCTTTTAGGTTTGGCTATACTACATGATAAAAGCAAGTTATTTCAGTAACGACCAACTGACACCTGTACAGTGTACATACAGGGTGGTACAACTTCAAGTGTCGTTTTATAACGGCGATTAATAGCAGTGATTTTGCGATGACGTAGCAGCGACGTGTAAAATGTCCCACTTTGGGGCCATCGAAAATATTAGCTGCCAATAGCAGCACACATGTAATCAACCCTGCTGCTGGGTTGACATGGAAAGAAGGAGGTGCACACATGACCTGCGATGCGCCTGGGTGAAATGGGTGACGTCCAAGGCACCAGATGGACCATGGACCTGTAATGCAAGGGGGAAACCTGCAAACGAAACACAGCTAATATTTTCGAAGGCGTCGAAGTGGGCCATTTTACACGTGGCTGCTACGATAATCGTAAAGCGCTTCTATTAATAGCCGTTATAAAACGACACTTGAAGTTGGACCACCCTGTATATATAGAGACCACTAATTTATTCGAAGCTTGTCGATCTAGTAACTAACTCCATGCAAAAAATAGCGTGTAGAAAGTAATAAACATATTAAGTTACGCTGCTTATATCAAATTTTTAGCCCACCCTCCTGTAAATGTCTCTTCCTCACGCAACACACTGGCGCTTCCGTGTAAAAACTCATCCCTCTAAAATTCAATAAAAAATGCCACTTCTGCCCAATTCCAAGCCCCATCCCGTTCACCCAAAACCACGAGACATTTCTTGCGAAACGAAGTAACGAGGAAGGAGGGAAAGACTTTTGGAGGGTGTGGAGGGAACTATCATCATGAAGTTTTCCACCAAGGTCGAACGAGAAAAGAAGAAAATGCATCAAATTGCAATCACCTATAAGGTTCGGCATTACCCGAAAAGCTATAGTTTATTAGATATTATATACGATGCCAATGCCAGGTTGAGGACGTTCTAATTGGGTGGTACCTATGAATATTAATTGAGCCGGCAAGAGCTACTTAACAGAGGAAAACAACATGGCATCTCATCCACCCGATAAATTATTAACTGCGCAAAATGCTTACCCGTGCTGTGGTTCTACCCCCCAGGAAACGATTCCGGGTTTGAGCCGGAGGCTGCAAAATATTCGGCCCTGGGGCAGGGCCCTCTGGCGTACAAATTCCGGAACTATGGTTGACTCTGCGGTATCTCCGCCATCCCCCCCCCCCCCCCCCTCCTTTTTCTTCATATGTTTGACCGCTTCATAATTTATGTCTATAATATATGAACCACATATATGCTTATGACGGTATATACATTTGTACAGCTGCCAGAAGCAGGACTAGATACAATAGTGAAGCTACCAACCATTTCAATAGTATGTTCTATACTATAAAAGGCACTGTAGCGCCTGAATCATCAGAAAGTTCCCATCGCTTCCTCTAATAATATGTATGCACGTAATAGCGAGCCCAATCCAAGCCTGATGAGTAGCCTGACTGTTTTGACCCATAACTGTTGAACTTGTCTATGAAATGGCCTGGAGGAATGCAAATGAAGACATGAGCGCGGGATGCGAAGGCAAGTGCTTGCTTAAGCTCTGGGATGAAGTAAATGCATTTTCTTGCACGGCCTGGTTCCCCCTCCGCTCTCCCACCCTTCAGAGAGTACTGAAGAGTTCCGAATGCAGGAGGCCCTAAAATGGAGGTAGGCTTTGGGAGTGGCGATGTAAGCGTCGGCGCGCGCGCCCCCTGTACCACTAGTGCTTGTGCTTTGCTTGCGGCGCCTGCACTATAAATACGGGCCTGGGTCCGGAGCTCTGCCGACAGTGTGGTCTGGCTGGGCCTCGTGGTGCCAGTGTTTTAGTGGGTGTTCCGTGGCTGGCTGGCTGGCTGGCTGCAGCTGTTTTGCGACGGACTCAAAGGCGTCCCTATATTTAGGGCCAACTTCTGACTGTGCTGAGGATTAAGGGAGGTGAGAGGGAAGTTGGAAAATGGTGGGGGGACAACCAACGTGGACTCTTGTCCAGAAACCTACAGTTGCTTGCCTTTGCCTGCCTATTAAAGCCTGCAGGACCGGAGCTGGCTCTCCGCAAATTCCGGAAGGACACGGCTCTAACAGCGCGAATGAAATTTTCATGCCCTGTTGTCACACGAGGATTATCATTTTGTTCAGGTCTGCTTTCAGATTTGCCGAGGGGGATGGGAATGGTATTCATCTTTTATTTACTGCCGACTTTTTTGAAAACGAGGTTTGACATTATGCGTGGTAAGGGATTGGGTGTATGGATGATGCCGATGGATGTTTAATGCGACCGCGTTTGGGTTCAAGTGGCATGCCGGCTGGAATTACCAAACTCGTCCGTTGGTAGTTGAACCACCTCGTTATTGCTCTGTCAGGCGGACATCATATTGTCAAGCTATTTTCTAATGCAGTTGGAGAGTGGGACCTAATGTGCCGTTACCGTCATTTAGCAGTTATTTCTCATCCGGAAGCAGTCTGGAAATCCCGCCGGCTGAAAACAAACGGCATAGAACAGGTGAATTTCCATTTCACAAATAACTCGTTTGTTTTTGTACATTGTGTAAACAGCCGCACTCTATTTTAGCCCAACTTGGTTCTGACATTTGCATGCACCATTCATGAATTAAAGTGTTGCGTTGCACGTAAAACCACAGCGACTATGTTGGTCTTGTCATCCTCCCCCATTTTAACCTATAATGCGTACATCGGTCTACTATTCGGCTGCAATACAATGAGAATGGATTACTTTTTGTTGTACCCATCCTAAAGGAATATTTGACATTGTTACACCGCAAAAAAGTACCGCCAGAAACTTCTAGCCGAGACTGTCGCCAGTATTTGAATCGGATCTGTCCAACTCCGTAGCCCAACACTCCCCTCGAGAGTTGGGGTCAACAAGTAAGACCCAGTGGGAATACCCGCTTTACGTTATACTGTGGCAGGACTGAAGCGCGTTCAAAATAAAAATTATGCCTGAAAGTCCCCGTAGCTTAGTGGTAGAGCACACGCATCCCATTGGGCTCAGCGTGGTCCCGGGTTCGATTCCCGGCGGGGTTTTGTGCATAGCGATATGAAAAAAATGGCATTCTCGTGTTAGAGCTCAACTCTCACGCTTCAGTCGCCAATTCCCTAGAACAGCAAGAGGCAGCGGACTAATAGTGCATTTTTTATACAGCAGTTTAAACTCGTTCACAGGGTCATTAGATAGCAAGTAGAAAAGACGCTGAATTATATCCGGTAGTAATTTGAATATACAATGTACAATAAAGTAGCAAACATGATAAATTTGTTACAGTTTCTTATTCGAAAAATGAATCACGGGCTGTCGAAAGCCGGAGGAAAAGTTTTTCCCCCAATGCATTATACTGATAGCATTTGTTATTAGTTTATTGATTTCCCCGAGGCCAGGGTATTATTACATGTGCTGTATTTTTTTGTTTTGTTGTGTCTTCTTGACTGTAGTCATTAAAGGTCGATAAGGTATCATTACGGAACTTTTTCGGTGGAAGTGGTGAAGCTTGGTATAGGTACAGAAGCAGTAATGGCGGAGTCGGCGAGGAAACTAGTTGCATTTCCGTCAATGGTGGACTTAGGCCGTATAGTCCGCTGTAATCTTACGGTACTTGGAGGTTGAGTCAGTTGAGTTGGTAGTTTTTTGTGGCGTACAGTCATTTTTAGCAGGTGCGGGGTTTATTGTTTGTCATTACGTCGGGTATCCACGAAGATCTTACACTCACTTTCTTAGTAAAGCCTATTTTCTCTTAATCTCATAAAATAATGATAGGAGTATTTTCCCAGTAGTCGTATTTTCTGTCACAGAAACGGTAGTTATTTCTGTCACAGTCTTTACTAGACATATCCAGATGGATTGAAGCAGCTAGTACTGCTTAATATTCTGATTATGTAGTAAACTACTTTTGCCTTTGTAAATTGACACCTCCAGAAAGCCATGCCTAAGGCGTACGAAAAGAAACACTATTGCACGAAAAGAAACCCTGAATTTGAAAGGTGCGAAAGACGTAGTCCTACTTGAATCATTAGTTTAATTATTTTTTGTCTGTGCAATGTTATATAACTATAGCTGAAGAGGAAAAGAACTCATTTCGCTACCAACCAGGCTTCACGATTTTAAAAACAATCTCATTTCCGTAAAGCCCACCAGATATCAAAAGTATACTGGGTCAAATTTAATTTCCTTGCAAGTCGTTATTACTTATGCTCAGATGCTCCGTTGCAGCTTGCACATTTCCCGACTTTTGTAAAATGCCAATTAGTGAGAGTTGCATCAATGCCTGGTAGCGCTTTTGCCCACAACAGTTCATATATTAATATAATAGTGCGCACCTTTGAACGTGCGGAAATTACTGTATGTAACCGCATGCAAGCCCACATTTACTTCCTTCTATCGGAAATGTTTTCTTCGCAATTGATATGAAATGAAACCTCTGGCTTATTGAAAAGTGTTTTCTGTACCTTCTGCAATCCTATAGCGCTCCACATTTCAGGATGAAAAGTAATACGGCACTAAGTTTTGAATCAGTTCAGCACATTATAAACTCCAACGTCATCCTGGTATGGAGTCGTTTTGTTTCTAGTTCAGGCTCCGATACTGTACGGTCTACACAGAAGCAACATGCATTAAACTTCAGGCTGACAGAGTTGGCTCAAACTGACACGGTCGCAACTAATTTTACGCAGACGTTATAACCCCCAGTTCCAGCCCTCCAAGGTGACAAGTCAAATTTGATAGCCATGTTACAACCGAAGTCGTACACCACCACGATTACCTCTGACTGAATGTTCCAGGCACGCAATTCCGTCCGCGTCCAGCAGGATCTAAAAAATTCACGACAACTCTTTGTACAACCTAGAAAACCTTTCCCGTCTAGCTCTCCACTACAGATAATGAATCTATTTCTTAGCACTTTGGCAGACTCCCCTGGAACGAAGTCTTGATAGGTTGTAAGTTCCCCTTTTCCCTTTGCCTGCACTCACTCCATCAAGGTAATTACCCGTAGGCTTGCACTTTCTTCTGGGATGCCGCCTCATCTCCTCCCTCAACAAGCCAAATCCCACTTCAGTGGAAGGCCGGGCCAACCTATTATTCTCGCCCTTCCTGCCACTTGCTGTCTCCTCTTTCATCTCGGACGGTTGGAGCACGGTTTCCCCCTCAAAACACGCAGGCCTCTAGCTGCTCTATAGACCTACCTAACTACTGTGCATTAGAATTACGCTCTACGTCGCAGTATGTATTAGCTACACTCGCTCTTTTACCTGCTGGATTCCGGACTATAGTCAGCAACATTCTCCCTATGGGCAATCATAATCCGATTAAACTCAACAGAACCGTGTGCACTTTCAGAAAGCCGTATAATTATACTGTAGCCTCAGAATCACTCCCGATGATGTGATGTACCCGTCTTTTAGACGGGTTAAAGCAGCTTTGATAAAAATAAGTGCACCGTAATGCATATATGAGAAGTCTACTCCAGAAGAAGGGTCTACTCGGTTGGCAAAATAATTAGATCTATCTCTATGAAGGTAAATTTGCAGGAGTAGGTTGTGAATTTAATATTGTAATTTTTTTTGAAACTCTTCACTCTGAAGCGAATTATTGAGTTACTGTTGTGAATATGTTACTCCGTCTAGCCCATGTTTTTTGGTACTCTAGTTTTTAAAAAAGCTACAGAGAAATATCCGTGCCCCGTGACGTCGCGTCGGTTCTTTTTCATCATCCTGCAAGTCCGCAGGGAAAGCGCGCATCAAGTAATACGGACTGCATAAACATTTATGTAAATCTAACATTGCCCTGTACCTCAATACATGATTTTCTATTCTGTCACGTAGCACGTTTTGAAATTAAAAGTCACTTATGTTTATTTGCGTTTATTATTAGGTATACCGTATAACTAGCAGCTTCCTCTTTTGTCTCCTTGTTGGCGTTCAGGTGGCTCATTACATGGAGGCCAGACAGATGGTCTGACCTCTAGATTAATAATAATAATAATAATAATAATAATAATAATAATAATAATAATAATAATAATAATTTGTACCCCGTGCTAGAGCCATAGGCCCTCTTAGGGGGGTGGGATACCACCATATTTTTTTATCTGGAACTCTTGCTTTCGTTTTTACTTCTCGTATATGGGGATGGGATAGGGACGGAAGGAAGCGGCTGTGGCCTATAATTACGGACACGACCCCGGAATTTTCCTGGTGAGACCATGGGAAACCACAGAAAACCACGGTCAGGGTCGGCGGCCACCGGGATTCGAACCCAGGACCTCCCGATTAGCAGTCGGGTACCATATCCCCTCCGCTACCACTGCTTCGGTCCCTCTAGATAAATGATAATAACGCAGTTGTAATTTCCATCAAATTTGGTTATTGATAAATTCATTAATGAAGAGTATTGCTACTATATTTCATTCAGACAAGTTTCCCCCTTGATGCATAAGGCGACCGAAAATGAAGAATGCCCTCTTCTTTGGGAGTCGATCTCCGACGGGGCTTCTGGTTGCCAGGCGATCATTGTGTGTGAGGGGACGTAATTTAAAATCCGGCTTAAGATATGCAGCCTGTTGCAGGAAATGTGTCGCTAAAATATCTCCGACGGTCTCCCCTCGCCATACCATTAGTCGCACGCACTCTCTCGAGCGCTTGAAGCTGTATTTATGGCTCGAGGGTAAAGAAGGGGCATAGGAAAAAGACTTCCAACAATACCTACACTCAGATTCTTTTTAAGGAGCTCTGCTGAGGGATTCCAAATGCTGGCAGAACTTTAGCCTTGTTTGGTTTTACAAGGATGAGTTTGTATATAGGGTTGTTTTAAGAGACATCTGGAAATATATGCTATACCTATAGCCATGCGATTCGGTTATAGTAGAGTATATTATACAGTACTTTTTTAAAAATCAATAGGCGACTGTGTTCCGCAATAAGTCAGGCGATGTTTGAAAATGTGATAGCGAGTGCTGTCTCGGCTGCGATAAACACAAATAAACATGCAAAATTTGGAGTATTTGTCAAATGTCCCAGTTTTTTGCTACATAAACATGAATAATCCAAGGGCCACGTGAAAAGAATAGTTTCCGGCCGTCATTTGAGCAACATTATGGGATGAAATTCGGACATATATGACTGCGACAGCGACGTGGTCCGAAATGAGGCACAGCCCATTGTGCCCTAGGTGCTGCCTAGGTGTATGAGGTGTCACTACCCATATGATGGGAATTATCAGTAAGGCCTATAGAAGAGAGTAGGAAAATGAATCAAAATGGGACGCGGAGCATGAGACTGATAAACCACGGCGAGGATGCCGGAAGAATTTTAATTAAAGAAGGCCAACTTCTAAATGGCAATTAGCTTTCAGATGGCGACACAATTTCCAGATTTGGATAGAATAGGTGCGATAAAATTACACAGCGTGTCTCAGAATTTAGCTCACATTCGTATTGGAAAAGCGGTGAGGCTTGCAAAATGTTTGTACGTTTTAGTGCCACGCCCCACCACACCCATATCAAATGTAGTGGGTATATAGTGATATTGTTCTGTTGTCGTGCGCTTTATTTCACACTTGAGGTAACGTTATGATACTAATTACTAACCAGGCGCCATTAGTAATGTAATTTGTGGCGTAAACAATAATTGAGGGGGAGGGTCTTGGGAGGTAATTCAGTGCTTCTGGAGGCTTAACTGCTTAGGCATCATAGAGGTTGACAGAAACTTGATTCAAAGCGATGTGGAAGAGCTATAGAGTATACGGGACGTGCTGATTTAGTAATGCTCAGTATAAATGGAAGCAACATTGCGTGGCAATGCTTACAGATTACATTCGGAAAATGCAGACATGAGTAATAAAAACTTATATATTGTACCCTGTAGGTTTACCAGTTCAATTATTAGTTACGTATTTTACACTCTATATAGTCTACTTATAAACACTCTGCATTGAACTGTACTGCACGCATACACTGTAGCTAGCTACATACTTTGTTGCGGATGGAACTCTCTGCAGCTTTCCAGACTCTGATGTACGAGGCGAGAAACAATTAAACTTATTTTGCATTGGTTCTTTGCATAATATCAGCTCTATTACAAATGACCCGTTTTCGTCGCGGTTCCCCGTCGTACAAGATTCATTTGTCAAGTGAAAACGTGACTCTTAGTCTGTTATTATTTGCTCCCCAGATGAGATTACAGTTACGTAATTTTTGTCCGTATATTATTTTACTCTAGCGGTTTTTGACATATGTACCGAAATTCACGCTAGACGTCAATATCACACGGCGAATCGCTTACCTACTGTAGTCCTACTATGTTAAAGAACAATCCCCAGAACATATGCTTCAGAAGACTATAACAAATACGAGAGCACACGGGAATACGTTTAGGTCTTGTAGCCATCCGGCTGAGCAAAAAAACTTTGGCATTTCTGAGCATGAAGAATGGCTAAGATGCCTGACAGGCTTGTATAAAAGTGGCGTCAAATGTGAATGCAATATTTCCATGTCGATCCACGCCAAGTGAGGAATGACCGCGGGCTAGCCAATCCTGTCCACGACCATCAGACGAGCAAAAAAGGAGGACTGGCGGACTAGAGGAATTGAATCTTTCAGGTCCGTTGCCTCGCTGCAAAGAATATATTCAAAGGGGAGTAGATTGGCTTTCCGCAAATGAGTTTCAGTGGTATATAGAGGGTGAAGTGAGATGTGGTTACAACATATTTTGCTTCGGAAATAGAGCGCTTAGTCAGGGAATGCTAATAGCGTTTTCTTGAGCCTCTTCGATTCCATATAAAAAAAATCCGGCGAGAGGATTTTCCAGAATGTGACTTCTCGGTTCGATTCCGTTCCGAGATGAAACAAACAATGGTCTGCTGCATACCAAGTAGTTTCTTGTACCCACAGTGAGTATACGTGATCCAGAAGATCGATGCTTTTGGTCGGAGGGAAGTCTTTTCCTATGCCTTCGACCTCATTTGTACCTATAGCATGACCACTAGCTTTCAATGTGAGCGTAGCCCAACAACTAGGGTGGGGTATTTTAGTGGAGAGGGTGGGGACTGTGGGGGATGAGTGTGACGGGAGGATGAAAATGCCACTTCTGGCTTGCGGAATACGGCATGTTGGATAGTGGGGAAACGCAATTGGTAGGATGAGAGTAGGATGGAAATGTTGGAAGTCTCCACCGGGAATGATGCTTGCAACCTGAAAGCTGCTTTTCAGCTTATTACCAAAGTTGGCCAATTTTGATCGAGCGGGAATGAATGGTGTAATCGCATGGAGCCAGCTCTATTTAGGGTGAAAGATGTTTAACCACAATGCTACCCTTGTGTCATTTTGTTATAAGTGTATAAAGGGGAAATTCGGCTTTTCAAAGTATTAATATTATTGATGGTTGCAGCTTTCTGATACTAAATTCATTCAGTTCTCCCTTTTTAAAAGGTTTAGCCAATATGTAGAGTATTTCTGAGAATTAGGCTAGTTTTTCGGTTTTCCTTCTTTTCCCATTATTTTTAATATGTAGCCGGGCTACATGTTAAAAATAATTGTATTTTTTTCAAAAGTAAACTTATCACTTTACGTGAGCAGCAATCCATGTACAGTGTAGCCAGCGGTGCCTGAAGTTAGGCGAAACATAGTGCTGTTGGTTACAGTGTCTATAAGTCGGAATCTCCTTGTTTCGCAAAATTTTACCTTCCTGAGCACACATGCTTTTGATATATAGGACAGAAACCCGTTAAAAATTCCACCCTCCAGAAAATTTGTAGCCTAGTGTACAAGAGTTTCCAGTTCTGAATCCAGGGTATGTTATATGCAGCTTTTTCTGTAACATCTCAACACAAACCCCAGTCAAACGAAACATTTTTGAACCTTGACACCAGATTTTGTAAGCTTATGTCGAGTACTCTCGCTGATAAGTCTATACTCTTGTCTCTCTGTCATCTCATGCCATATAGGCTCTCGGCTGCCAACAATTTTGCATAGGTGGCAAAACAAGGGAAGGTTGCTTGATGCAAGGTCTGGACCATGATCTGAACTACATACTCCTCAAAGGCACCGCACTTGCATTGTAGGAGAATGGAACACGAGAATGCCTGATGGCAAATGGCAGTTAATACGCTGGCATTACTCTGAGTGCTCAACAAAGGCTTACAAAATCTGGTTTCACAGTTCGAAAAATGTTTAGAATCAGGATGGTGTTTTTGCGCAATGGTAGCTAAAACTATGTGCCATCATGTGGCTATGTTGATATTTTTTGTAGAGATTTTAAAACAATGGCTAAACGCTACTTATACTTTAGAATGGGGGTAATATAGATTAAACTGCAGGTTGTGTAATACTGATAACTCGCGGTTATGCAGATTTAATTGACACTATTTTGCAATTACCCGGTTGGTAATTTGTTACTACCTGTTTGCATTTATGCGGATTAATATTATAATCAAAATGTTCGAGCCCACGCAATTTTGGTTTGTATTATCAGTAAGGGCCGGTTTCACCGAGCTCGGTATATGATTAAACCAGGTTTCTTGAGGAAAATCCATACAAATATGTAGGGATTTTCCGAAAGAACCCTGGCTTTATCATATATCGAGCTCGGTGAAACCGGCCCTATGGCACGAATTTCGTAGTCACAAACTAATCAGACTACCATTTTTTTCTAGTCACATTCATTGTTATCTACTTGGTCATCAAGTTATTTGACCAGATTGACCGACAACCCTCGGAAACGCCTTACTTCTGATGTATACAGTACGAGTATTACCATAGCTATCTGCAAGTCTTGCCGACTTGAATTCAATAAATTGGTGCTAAAACACTCATTTCATACATTCAAATTTAACTGTAATGCCATTTGCAATGCATTTCCACCAAGCTTTGAACAGAATAGTAACTTATTTCCTCTGACTGCAGGAAGTGCTAAGTGGGGATGGCCTACTACGAATTCTTGCAGATTCTCACGGTGAAGAAAGATTGGAGAAAGAGTGACCACTGGAACTCCAACGGAGGAAGAAAAATGACCCAACCTGATTCGGCTCATTAATCTTGTGCAAGTCAAGATGCGATCTACTCGGCTAATGTTTTCCCAGGGTGCGCAAGTAGTAGAGCCGGTAGGAAGAATATCCATTTATCCCCACACATAACCCCAGCTAGCAGACGTGCTTGTCTGCCAACGCTCCACATTACAAAGTGATTTAATACATCGCCAGGGGACCTTCCTCAAATACCCTCCCGCTGCAATGCAGGCAGACAAAAAAGAAAAGAGAGGCAGGGAAAAATGCCACTTGACTAACCCTCCAAACGTTCCCTTTCATAAACTCTACATCAGAGAGCTTTTGGGGCTCAATGTGTGCTCATTTCATTGGGCCTTTGCCTTGGGGCTTTCTACCTCCACATGTTTTAACCACAGATACCCAAATATTCCTTTCCGCCCTTCTTTTATGACCTGAAAGTTATAGAACAATAGCCATAGTTGGCTATTGCTGGGGTGCGAGAAAAGGCCGTGGCCACCCTTTGACGGAGGTTCAATAATTGGGTAATTTAGTCAAGAGCGAACGTGGTGTCTGCATCAAACAGGAGGCGGGAAGAGCCACTTGAGAGGTCTCTGGCAAAGGGACACCAAATGGGGGGCTTCCCTCACTGGGATATAATAATAAAAATAGACGAGGACGGAGCTTCGTGGATACTGTGTAGCAGTAATCATTGTTTGCGAACATTGCTGGACAATACTGGCGGGGGAAGATGATAAACAACAGCTGAAAATATCTGCATTTTTGGTATACCAACTAATTTTCCGATAACAAAAGTTGCAAGAAAATTATATTTGCATTACTGTTCCTGCATACCTGCATAACTCCCTTTTCTGGCCGGCTTCCAGTGGTCCCTTCACAGTTAAACCCCTTCCCCCAGCCCATCGTGCCTGTGTCTCTAGGTATATAGGGATTAGGGAACGAGAATCTGTACCCACTGTGTACAGTCTGTATAGACCGACTTTAGCGTGGCGTCTCTTGTGGTGAAATACAGTATGTCGTGCCTTTGTGATGGTAGCAGCAAGCGAGTGGCTCATGCAACTGCATGATTATGCCAGGTGGCTTTATACGCACTTGTAATGGCGCAGTTTATTACCTGGTGTATTACTGGAATGTACAAAGTGGAGGGTTGAAGGAAAGGAGGAAGGGGAGTTTTAAATTATTGTTCGCATGTGCCCGTTTTAAAATGAAATAATATGCGTTAAAATCAACTCAGTAATTATTTTGAAATATTGTCGCCATCTTGGTTTAAAATCAAAATTACTGTCACAAGAATACACAACATCGGGCAAAAGTTTATCTGCAGCTTTAGTGAATAGGTATACACTTATACATATAACACTTGTAAGTTTGTGTATGAACGAAGAGACCATAGAATGAAAATGATACAAAATAATTGATTACATTATTTCTAAATTCTACGTTTTGTCAAAAATGATCGACTGAATATGCAAACCACCATCGAGGAGTGTGTATGTGTATATACAGGTCTGGCAACTTGCCCTCTTATCACGTAGATCTTAGAGTCCCACCCGCTCGCTGATCCACTAAGTGTATGGAGCGAGACCCCTACACTGCGGCGACAATTATTACTATTATTCAGAACGGATGATGAGAAAGTGGATACGAACAAGCCTCAGTGAAAAGGAACGAACGGACCATGCCTACTAGATTTGAATTGGCTGTTTGGGACAAAGCGGGACAAAGATATCTGCTATATATTACTTTAGATACATAACTCGCTATCCCTTTCCATACGAGCAAAGTGATGCCTGCCAATCACGCCCAAAGTAAAGATGGCGTCATCGTTACTTTGGGCGGGGTAGCAGAAGCGGCCGTAGGGGCGGCCCCTGTGCAGATGGGCCGGACCGCAGTGGGACGTTTCCAGGGGCGCGGGGCATCCCTTGAAGATGCCCAACTACGTACAGGCCACGACGGAAGATCGATCCAAGTCGCCCAAAGCCGCCATCTTTGCTTTGGGCGACTGGCACAATCACCTATCACAAACTGGCATCACTTTTTCTTAGCAGTTATGTATCTAGAGTTATATATGTAGCAGAAATATTTGGTTTGGGAGTCTTGGTCCGTCGTGTTCCGCCACCAGCTGCATCCTGTTGGTTAAAGTAAATAATGGAACGGAACAAGCGCCGCAACTAAGCGGCACCCCACCTAACTACTGATATGCCGATCTAAGGTCACAGGGGTCTGACGGAGAAACCTATATGAAAAAAAGCGTAGTTGCAGTGGAGTGATGCAAACAGCACCAATTTCAGGACATCTCGTAGAGTCCGTAGTGACCATAAAGCTCTTTGTTTATCGTTTACAAGGGTTGCGCCAGCTGTTAATGTAATCGATTTGGGAGTAAATTATAGCAACATTATAACTCTTCTCTACACTCGAAACATGGTCACGCGGACAAGCATTTCAATGTCAGGTTATTTATTGCTGGGTACTTCAATCGTCACCCAATTTTTGGTTGACGTTATCCAGGAAATTCGCCTGAATATTCTGCCCAATTTGCATAAATCATTGTTGAAACGACGGTACACTGTATATGGTAGGTAAATAGATATTCAAATAGTAAGAGTTCCGAGAATGAGGTCAATTGGCTGGTACTATTGTCCCTTACGTTCATGTAGGCCTATACACGGTATTGCTTTTCTCCCGCATTGCATTCAATATTTATTCAGGTCAGAAAAAGTGGCGTAAAACTTTGCGGAATTAATACATTCATGGGACGTGGTGTTTGAATGAGAAAATTACGTGTCATAGAAATCCAATTCACTTAATGACCTGTATAGTCAAGCAGTCCGTGAAATTATCTACCGTACATTAGCTACCCCACTTCATCGGTCAGTGAAAGAGAAACCGAATGATCCTTTCTGTAGAATTGACTTTACTGTGGCACTCAGTAATTTCAGAGAAACTTTTTCCTAATAAAACCAGATGAAAAGAGCGCGAAACTCACTTTTTTCTTATCGATTCACCGAGCAGTTACAATCCGGGTGTGAAGGTAGTGATTTTATTTATAACGTGGTACCATTACAAAACACGCAAAAACCACAAAAAAAACTTTGTTTCATAGTTTATTCTTGGCCGTATATAAAACCCCGTGGTAGAATGTAATATTCATTATTCAGTAGTTTTGGTCAATTTTGAAATGTGTCGGAATTATAAACTGATTATTAGCACCATAAATATTGTCTATTCATTTCGCTCTAAATTAACGCAAGTCATGCTGGCACATATCATTTAGGATGTGTATGCACAGTGTAAAATAGCAATAAAAACTGTTGAATCACAAGTTAAACATGGATTTTCATTACTCTGGCAAAATTGATAATATTAAAAAGAAGTTTTACTTGTTATACACTAATATACAATAATGTATTAGCAACAACCTTCATTCACAATATATTTTGGCATGCCATGGAGAAACAATTCCTGAGGAACACGCTTCTTCTGCGGCGATGAATTCATAAATTACTCAGTCAATACGTGATAAAACCAGCGAAAAATGGAACGGGCGCCATTTCGGAACTATTTTGGCAGTGTTTTAGAGCGCAATCCGGGTTGGAAGAAGACTCAAAAATATGAATTCCTGCTGCGTTTACTGCGGCAGGAATGAATACCTGACCTACTATCGGATGAAAATGTGCAAAGCAAGGTTGTGTACCGGTAGAAGGAATTCTCCAGATAGGCGCAATAGAACATCCAACCCTACGTGGTGATAGAAAATTATTGACTTTTTGCTGACGTACTGCTGCATCTCCTGTGGCCCAAAAGTTCAAATAACGAGCATCATTTGAGCCACAGCCGATGTACGTCATTAGCGATTTAATTCAGTTGCTTAACTTTCACTTTTGCAGTATAATGGTGAAGTTTAAATTAATATTATTCAGATTAAAGTTATATTTTAAAGTCAGTATTTAAATGCGCACTACAACTTGAATGCATGACCTTTATGCTACATAGTGTTGTCCCTTGAGCTTCATGTAGGATGCATCGAAAACTTTCCGGAATAATTTTCAAAATCATCCAGCAAGAATTATGTAATTCTAAAGAAGCTTTTCTATAAAGAATGTTCCTCTCCCAATTTGTGACATCGAAATCAAATAATCAATTTCATAAAACGGTAAATGTTGGAAGCCTGCTGCTGAGAGAATAATTTATTATGGCCTTTTCAACTTTCCCGATAAAAACTAATACTCGTCTGAATTATTGCAAGCTCAAGACTGACCTGCACATAATATTTTTATTCAATGTTCTTACAAAGCTTTCATAAATATTCTTTCTTAAAATTTGTGTAAGCCTGGTTTATATAACCCTTTTGGCGTCATAAAAACAAAATGAAAAATTGCTTAAAATTTTTCGTACGCACGTATACAGTGGTTAAACTGTATTTATACATTGCATCATAAAACTAAATGCACAGAAGAGCATATTGCAAGATGTGGTCACTTAAACGAAGCTTGAACTGGAGAAGTATATGGCTTCCCCTCCCATTATTTCTGTCGAAAGTGGGTATGTGTCACAACAAATAACAATTTTCCACTTGACCACGCCTTCTCCTTCATCAAAAACAGTTTTATTGCCTCCAAGTACTTTAGTCTGCCGAAAAAAACAGGCGTAAAATTCCATTGGCCATTGATATCACATGGAACACAACCTATAAAGAACCCGGGGTTTTACTATTTTCAAAATAAAATACAGCTCTTAACTCTCCTTTTTGTAATCATACTTTGCAGACTAAACCCTCTCCTGATTTCCATGATCTGGTTATTGGTTTTACGATAAAAGATTCTCTCGAGTATGAAGAAGATAAGCGTATAATGAAGCCATGAAACTTCACATGACCCCCCAAATAAGCTTCAGAGCTCTTGATTCAATATACACGAGAAGCGATGTCATCTCAGAAGTTCCCCGACGGTGGAAGTTACTCGGCAAGTTGAAGAGATATTTTATACTCGCAGTGGTTTTCCTTTATCGGAACCCTTTTCATGTATGGATGGATAATTGCCAGCCTCAGTCTCAGTCATAATGTCCATTTAAAACCATTTTGTACACCATTCAAAAAAGTTTCTCCGCCACTCCTTGCTTTTTTGTAATTTGCAAATTACAACAGGCCAATAAGTTTCCTTAAGGCTCTCCGCACAGTGTACTTCAACTCCTAAGCCATCTGAAAATATTGATTATCTGACTTGACAATATTTACCTCTTTATCTCTCTGGTATAGTCCGATTAATTTTTAAAGCTTTGAGGAGAACATTAAAGTTTCCTTGCAACTTTGAGCAAAATATTTGAGAAGCTCGTCTTCTTTGCTCCAAATCCTTTAGCCCTGCTGACCGTCGCCACCCCCTTTCCTCTTCCTCCGCCCAGAATATAATGATTTTTTATGAGGGAATGGAGGAACTTGATGTGTCCCCAAGCTCTCTTGCAATTTATAACCTCAGTAAAATTGTAACCAATAAAGAATGTCGGGGATCAAGAGGTGCGCATCTGGACTTTGTGGCCGAGATAATCCGATTTTTTTGCCGAACACTTTGAGTTGTCATATGCCATGAATCATATAACTTGATGCAATTGATGCGGAAATAAGTACCCACCAATATTTATACGTTCTACAAACTTTATCGACGCTCCTTTCTCAGCATGGATGTAATTCAAGAAAATAATGTTGTGCGTGGTCCTTCAAGGTGCGTGAGTTTGCACAGTAAACTGCATAAAGTGTGGCTATTCTCCACCTGAGAGGCAGCAGAAACCCCGTCCTGGTAGCCTGCAGATGTGTTCATTTCAAATTGCGCCAGGCATTCATTTTCTGCATCCGGAATCCCTACCAGAAGGAAATAATTAGCAGTCCAAATAAAGCGCAGGGGCAGCCACGTTGACGTGAGCAACAGTTTCGACCTCATCCCCTAGCATCAAATAGGACCTCCGCATATACTACGCCATACAGCTCCGAATTTCGCAGGTTGAATTACACTTGATATATAGCTCTGAAGCTTCACCAGGGCTCAAATCCCGCCTAGTCATCCTCTTGCAGGTGTTTGGCCTAGGAAGTAGACGAACCGCTGCAGCTTATTGTTTAGTAATGGTGGTCAGTCCAGTGACTCTTTGGCAATATTGACGTGCTGGATCGGGTTCGAGTTCTTGCGCCCTAGGCACGGCTGGATATCAGGTTAGCCCTCTCTATCCCATAGTCTCAGCCGCAGTGTAATAAGGCGGGGGACCCCCCAGTCAACAATGCACCAGGAAAAAAGTTTGTGCGATTATGAGAAAGAATTAATTCTTTCCAAAATTTCTTTTCCAAGAAGTCGCAGAGGTTGATGCTTCTGGAGAGGGAAAGGATGGTTCAAATCCGTCTCCCTTCCAGTCGCACCCAAGGCTCTCATTAAAGTTGCAAGACTATCAGGGGATGAGTCTTATCAGAAACACTGAGGAGAAGGGGGAATTCAATTGCATAAGGGAGTTGGTTCGTTGTAAGAGCCGTGAAACGGAAATGCTTGGCGAGTGGCCAATGCCAGCCAGCAGCCTCCTAAAGCAGGGAGAGATGAGAAGGAGTTTGTTAGGGAACGCCTGCTGCTCCAGGAGGAATGGAAAAAAAAGAGAGAAAAAGGGGCGCAAATCAAGTCTGAAGGGGAGGGGTGGCTGAATGAGTGGCTGAATGAATGAATGAATTCAGGGGGACTCAAATAGGGAAGGCGGGTTGAGGGCGGGCGTCGTGTCCCTGTAAACTCGAAACCTTTTCCATTCAATTTCCTAGGCACACAGGCTGGGCAATAAGTTCTCGGGTAAATTGTCGCATTTAGGAGACAGGCCTAGGCGAGGAGGACAACCGAGTGTTGGGTTCTCTTGGGAATTAATCTTGGGAGTCTGCCTGGGAGAAGCTGTGGTTTCCTGCGCGATCACGTGGTCCTAAGAAATTATCTGGGGGCTTATGAGCTCAACGCTACTTGATGAATACACGGCGTGCGTGTATTGAATATGAAGCGCACAAAGGGTATTTCAGACAATGGGCCCGAGGCCTATTAATTTTTGGAAATTGTTGGATTAAAACCAGCATTGCGCCGCTGGTCAGTAATTTGCTTTTTTATTAAAAACGGAAAGTACCTTTCACCTCCTGTGTTTTTTTTTGAACCGCCATGGTGTTCTCTGATCATTATTTATGATGTTCCAAAAGTCTGTCTAGATCCATATCGGGGTGTATTTTGCATATGCTCCTCCGGCGCACAGTTCAATCGAGGTGCCAATTGATCCAGGATATCCACTGATGCGGCTCCAATCTGACATTAGAGACACCCTGTTATACTTTATTTCGCTGCTTTGTCTACCATTCATATTCCAAGTTATTTTAATACTCTATAATACTTGGAATCCACATTTAGTATAGGCGTTATGAAAATCGTAGGTAGCCAAGGCGAACCGACTCATCCTATTGATCTCTCGAATCTCCCGCAAAAAACATCGCTTTACAACTTCGAGCTTCTTTTCCTCCTTTGTCTCCCTATCCTTTCTCTGGCCATTAGGAAATTCTTTCACTTAAGGGATTAGTTTCGCTTTATGACGTACGAAAAGATAGCAGCGAGACAAAATACACTTGAACAAATTTGTTTTACCTCAGATCTCTGATATCTATTAAGGAAAGGCCTTTACGAAAACCGGAGCAATGGTTTAAAAATTAAAACCATGTATTTCATTTAGGAAAAACTAATGTTAAGATTAATTCTAGTAGTTTCTGTAGCTTATACTTCGGCATGTTACTTCTTTACGGCAAGAAGTGGTTCAATAAAATAAGTTACTCCGTTTTTTCGATACAAATATCGCAAATTGAAAGCTTTGATTTTAAAATAAAATTTTACAAAGTGATTAGTAAAGCCAGAGATTTGAAACAATTAGACTACCTCTGACATTCATACTTTACTTGAACCACACTGTTCCATGAGATATTTTAATATCTACTTATTTCGACTACCCAGCACTTGTTCTTTGGTGACACATACGTATGCTGTCTCTTGTTTGAGCGGTAATACTGTATGCTCCCATGTTGCTGGTTTGTACGAAAGCTTGCGTGGCTGAATGGATGTGTAGGAAGGAAGTTAGATCTAGTGGATCTGGGCCAGAAACTTGTTGGTCGTGGTCAATATATGACCACGCTTTTACGAAAGTGGACCCTTTTTTGTTGCCAGTGTTACAGGGTGGAAAACTGACTAATTGCCATTTGCAACACAGATTTTTACTACTCGGACACACTATGCAGAATAAAGACTGAGCATCACGCTTTCAACATTTTAGCTTTAATTAACATGATTGTATTATCTATTCCCTTTATTCCCTTCTCCTTCAAATGCAAATTCTTACAGTAAAAGACGGTTTCTATATTTCCTGCACACATCATCATGCGAAGATGTGTACCGTGAGCCTATCACTTCCGTTCGGAATTGAGTAAGCGCAGATGTATATACTATTTAGTGTCCTGCATGCTTGGAATGCTTCTATAGTACTGCAAAATGTCTGCCCCGTCCTGCATTCGAACTGCTGCCCACTCAAAATGCAGATCAGTCGCTGTTGACTATAATGAGACCGCCAGTTAGGGAATTCCGAACCAGCCAGTTGAGCAATCTCTCTCTCTTGCTCGTGAAGCTCGCAAGCTGCTTCAAGTCACGTTTCCTCCAAGGTGAAGAAGTCGGACAGGTCCAAATCCACTGCCGTTTTGATTACTGACTCGCTTCTTATTCTACCAGACTATTGGTATGACGAAGTTCCGAATAATGCAGCCCACTCTTCATTGTATTTACATAACCGGACAAGTGGGAGGAACTGCATATGATAATGCTGGAAGAAAATGGTGGTAGCAGCATTGGTCTGCATTTGCTCGAATGTCACAAGCCCAAAAAGTATTAGGATGTGATGCTGCTGCACAAGGGGAAAAAGTTTCCCAAGTAGCCAAGAGGCTTTTCTGTGCTGCCAAATCAGCATTTTGCAAGGAGGGGAGAGCTGACTCTCAAACACTGCAGGTCACGACGCATCGCTGCAGAGTCAACTTTTTTTTTGTCCGGCGACCATTTTGCTCCCTACATTGGCATAGTTTGGTCCGGGAGTTCCGGATAGGCCTACTTGCAGCTTAGAGTTATGACCTGCATTTTATGAAAGGCCCACAAAAAAAGGGGATGTCGAACTATATAGCTGCTTTGTACGTGTCCAGCTAATTCGAGAGTTCATCGATTGTTTTTTTGTTACGGTCCAGCAAAATATCCCAGGAATAGTCGAGAGTAAATATTTTTGAGCTTGTGCAAAAGGGTGAGATGTGAGGGTCAGAAATCCAATCCCCGTCCCCCAGGTCAGGGACACCCCAGACCAATTTGAGAATGAGGGAGAAAATAAGAACAGAGGGAGTTGGCGATAAGGTTAGCTGTTAGTAAAGCAATAAATGTCATGTTGGGAGGAAATGTGTATAGTTTCTCAAAGAATAGTGCTTGCAGCACTGTATGATGAATGGTTTTTCGGATGCGAACTGCCAATGTGCAGAGGGCATTGGAGCGACTAACAAATCCCCAGTTCAAATAGCCCGATTCGGTGGCAATCAATCAACACGCCTTACCCCAAGATTGGCTCGATTAACGTGTAGGCCTGCGAGTATCGGCACGGTTGGAAACAACCCCGTAGGACTTCCTGTGATGGATGACCGGGTTGGCATGTGTTCTCTATACCGAGTGGTCCACGATCAACTCCCCTCTTGTGATGTCATAATATGATCATTTTAAATCTCTGATTAAACCCCCCCAAATTACGCCTTAGCTTGGAGTGTAGATGAGCATGTAACCCATATAAGTCATCGACACAGTTTTGCATAGATTGGATCATTCATAATTAGGTGAATTTGATTTTATGATATGGTGTTGGGAGTTTATGGCAGATTGCGGCCCCTAATGATCATGCACGGGCCGTAAACACAGGGTCTAATATGTTCCATCAAATATCTCAACTTGGGCATCCTTCTATAGGACTCAATTTTTGAACATATTGCATATAGGGCCTACAGTATCTTTTTTATAACGGAAGCCCCTATATAAGACTAGGTTTTAGTTTACGTTCTACAAATTATTCCTAAATTTTGTAGTGCTTTGAGAGATATTTTTTTCTCACGCGAGTGTGGATAATAACGCACGTTAATTTTGCTTGATTATAAAATATACAGTTTGCACTCCAGAACACTGTCCTCTCAGCAACATATACGGAAATGCTGCACATTTTTAGAGTGCTTGCAGTGGCGGTAATGTCAAATTTTAAACATTTTAAAATCGCAAGTTTCAAAGCTGTTTGCACAACTTTAATGCCAATGATCAAAACTGCTCCACTTTATCGTATTCAGTATTCAGTATTCAGTATTCAGTATTAGCAATAATCTTTATTGAAAATTGTTGCGTTCCATGGCGAACCAGTCCTTATTATGGAAACTTTTTTGAAACATCAAAAACGGTAGAAATTCAGATGTCTGTTATGCATAGAAATAATTGATTGTTGTTTTGGCACAATGATTTGTTGTTCTAATGCCTGTAACATATTGCATGATAAAAGGGGAGCACTGTTGCAGAATTTGCTTCATTACAATGACCTGACTCTGATGTACGATCGTGATTATTCGCTCGGGAAAATGCTCAGTGTAATGTCAGTTTTACTTTTCACACTGTTTAATAATTCAGTTGCTGTTGGGATGAGCATTTTGCACTTGTATGGTGCCAACTAGTCACTGACTCAGAGGCAGGACGTGATTCACCGTTCCGTATAATATCCCAGTGTGCAGCATTGATTGAGCCAGGCATTGTCTGTAGAACGTGACTGCGAATTATGGAATGAGGCAAGGGGCAGTCCATAAATTACGTCAAGCTGTTTTTGACCATTTTTACCTTTCACTTTTCCCCTTGCAAAGCAGTCATAATATATTAAACTCTCTAACTTACGTCACCTTCTCCCTCCATCTCCCTTTCCTCCCTGTTTATTATGTACCATATTCAACATCATCAATATATTGTAGTTATGGAATAAATGCCCTGTATACCTTTACAGTTTACAGTGTAGAGTAATAGTAAACTGTACGCATTAATATATGTATATTTTTTATTCATTGCTATATAGACTGAATAAGATTTGGGACAATAATTATTACTCTACAGTACATTTGCATAGTCTAATAAAAAGTTGAAATGAAGTTTCAGAGCGTAGCGACAAGCTTGCCTAAATCCTCCCTCAGACTATATGGTTACGTACTAACATGAGGAGAGTTCTTCCCCTCAGTCCCTCCCCTCTGGCTGACAGCAGCAGGGAATATTGGGGGGCCATCCATATATGGATGGCCCCCAATATTCCCAGCTGTAGATGTCTGTTGAGCTTTGGGCTAAGGGATTTAGGAATGTTCCGTCTCACAACGTCAGCCTGTTTCCGTCCAGCCCATCGTTTCCACCCAACTGCTAGCCTGCGACTCCTCCACAAGATACTAAAGAAGTCCAAGAGCTCTCCCTCCTCCACCTCTCTATATATGTTGCGGTGCAAGCAGTGGAACAAAATAATGGTGAGCATCCAAGTGAAGCCATTTTGGCAGTGTCATTAGAGGAAGAGAACAAGAGCCATTTCGACAGGAGCAGCCGAGAGGGGCGTTCAGTTAGTTGGAGGGGGTAGGGAATGAGATTATTTAGTGTCAAGCGCAGTAAGTGGGCGTATGAAAAGAGAAGAGTGACTGTGCAAGTGGCTGTGCCCAAGTCATAACCCAAACTACCCTCCCTTATTTCCATCCACAAACGACGCTGACTTACCACAGGAGACTCTGGAGAGAAATTTGCCCTTTTGCTTGCCTACCAGACCCGACTTTCTGTACCATCCCACCCCTTGCTAAGATGGATGGATGAGACCCTATGCGGACCTCATAACCTATCAGTTCCATGTGAGGGCCCCCCAGCAGTCGAGTGGGGAACAATTTTCTTTCTTGGAAATTAGTCTGGATGAGCCTTTCCGGTGAGAGTGGGTGCCTACGTGACTGTGCCCGAGGGACCGGGACTAGGCCTCATTCATGCACCTATTAGGCAACTTGAATGCCGTTTGCATGCCCCACCCATTCACTCACTGGGCTCACTCACTTCCCAAACAACCCAGCACGTGGATCTCTCCCAAATTACAAGCGACGGTTGGGCTCAAGCACGGCCATGGACGATCATCATCAATATTCATCAGAAAAGGCCTGTGGAGCCACTTCTTACACTAGCCTTTTACGAGTGCTTTGGGTGCCAATCCGCCATCGGAAAACTGTAACATGGCTCAAGAATAATGCATGTTTGACTATGTGAGACTATGATTTGTGTAGTACCTAACAAGAGGCCAAATGATGACGACATTGGCCGCATATAATCTTATCTCGTTATCGCAATTGCATTGCCAAATGCAAGGATTCAGCCTGAGCTCCAGTCAAAAGAGCGTGACATCATCTGGCTCCCTTTGCGTTCGAATCTACTCTGCTGTTAATATCTCTACATCTGGTCGTCCTCTTGTCGGAGCCGATGATATCCCAGGATTTGCGTAGGGGGTGTCGAGTGGTTGCGGCGACCGGCGAGGATGAAAGGAGGTGCCTATATACACTTGACACGCGATTTTGACCAGTTAACCTACGTGATTTTTACGACGGGTTAATGACAAGGAAGGGCACGAGCCAATTATTGTCTCAAAGTGTTCATTTTGAAATTTCGTTTTACTGCGAAATAGTGAGTAAAATTCAAGATGAATCATTAATTCGTGTACGGTATACCTTTCGTGAACGAATTCTGCATTGTACGAGTAGAGCAAAACCATCCTATCTTATCGTATGACAAAAAGTGTTCGGGCCAAGAAGCCGACGGTTTTTCTTGACTATCAACACTGTATCATGAGTATCATCAAGTATCATCTTGATTACGTCAAAGCAATGCGAATTCTCTGGAAAACTGGGAAGAAAGCCCAGTACACAAACAACTTATTTTGTACCACACAAGAGTTTAGAAAAGAGCTATGACACTCTATGTCTGCCATTTTATGACGAAAAGAATGCAGCCCGAGTGGCTTAGAACACGAAACAAACCTTTCGTGCTTTCGTTTTTACTCCTATTTCAAGTAGCTTTGACTGCAGCAATCCGCAATCCTCGAGAGGGCAAGGAAGAGAAAATCCGGCGCTTGGCATCCACGCGATTGGGCAGTAAGCAGAGGAGTCAATAGTGCTCCAGAGATTTCTCTGTTGCTTTGGATCTCGAAGATATCTGCCCAGCGTCATTCAGAATGTCTGCCAAATTCCTCTGGCTGCCTGCAAGATTTTCTTGCCAAGCTGACACACTATAGTAGTCTGATCCTGTATTCCGACCTTAGTCACCTGCTCGTTCATAAAATAAAGAATTTTTTTTATGGAAACAGGCTAGGGTGATTCCAGGCTCACTGAATCAAAATGGAATAATTGATATCTGCATGCAGAAAATTACTATTTTTGGCATTCACTTATTCAAATAACCGGCCAGGACTTTAAAGTCAAAAAGGTCGAGCAATCTCACTTGGCAAGGAAATACCAAGTTTATTTGCGCATATGCTGTGAAGTAATTGTTTGGTCATTGGCACTATTGTTGTATATTTCCAACTGATGAATGTGCATACGCAATATATTATACGCTACAGTGTATTAATTTGGTTTTAATGAAAAGTTCATTATATATTGTACACTGTTAATGCAAACGATTAGGTTTCAACTGCGGCCACTAGTAACAATGTTGGGGGGATCAGCTGTCATCAAGTCGTGTTGGATGGTGACCACAAACTACAGGTATATGCTATTATGATTATGCAGCAAGCTAACTCCCGACTGCTAGGCGGTGCTAGTAAATGAGACATTTCGACGAATAAGGTTTCAGTTCATAGATTTACATTGAAAACATGCTGTAAGAGGCCATTAAACGATTTGTCCCTTTGTTAACGAAGGAGACACGAGAAGCTTGTGCATTAGAAAATTATTATGACTTACTGTAACGACGACTATACTGAGACTTTCTGCAAAATTCGGAAAATTCTGCTGTAGGCTCCCTGCATAATTACGACTATGCTTCCATGTTAAGGTAGCGTTTTCACGCTCTTTTATCCTAAATGAGCCTTGAGACGTTGTTGTATCTTTGCTTACACTCTTAAACATTTGTTACAAGCATATTGTTTCTTATAACCTTAAGCTCTTATACAGCAGTCAATTACAGTAATAATATTATTGAAGCACTACAAGTGCGCAACAATTTCGACATGAGAGTCTTACAGAAATTCTGCTTATTTTTTCAATTAGCAAAAAATATAATGTCGCTTTATTGTAAGCAACTAGCATAAGTAGGACAAAAATTGCCCAAAGCCGGAAATGCGTACCCCAAACCTGTAATATCCGCGATGAGAGATCAAGACGAAGGAAATAGCTTTTTGTCGCAAATTCAGAGGGTATCAATCGAGTGTACACATCAAAGCAAGTACTGTACTTTCAACTGCTGCCTTAGTAGAAAACAACTAAATATATAGCCAACGTTTCTCTAAGCAGTGTACCATGTGTGTTGATCCACCCTGTATAGAGCAATTCAGGACGTGGAAAACGATGACTTTTGTTTATAGGAATTACAAGCTCATCTGTAATTACAAATCCATGCCTTTGCAAACGCGACATACCGGTGAAATTGCTCATGAAAAATTACCATATTATGACACGTGGGGAGTTGATCGTGGACCACACACTCTGGCGGTCAGGGATATATCACTTGCCAATATTAGTAACAGTTCGGAAGCCAATGTTACATCGATTTGCGCACGACATCAGGCGTACCGGTATGTGAGTTATTACAGTAGAAATTTGGTTGCAAAATGTCGAAACAATTTCTTCTCTAATGGGTAATACCTTATACCTTATAGTAGGTGGAAGCGAATATGACATGTAAATCTGTAATCAGTCTTGCATTATGACCATCATGCGGTTGACGCTAATCTCCTGAAGTTTATATGTGATTGTTTTTAATAACCAATTAAATCCAAATGCCGATTTTCAAGCACCACATTTCTAATTAAATTAATCGAGATGAGTGCACAATTTATATAATTCATAAATACAGCTTTAATGGCCTGGGCACACCATCATTAGTTATGAAATATTGCTTCATGACGGAGGGGGGAATTTATTTTGGACCATTCTGGTATGGGATGTCGGTTTATATGATCAGTTAGTTGTGGAAGTTATCCCCCTAAAAAGCAGCGTCATTGATATGAGTAAACGTGAGTTAAATATCTTACGAGGAGTGACTGTATAAGACGGCGATTGTACTGATAATACCATGTGCCAAATTTTGTGCGGAACATGTTTCAACTAACAACTAAGTTTCTCAATAAGTGAACAAGCTCCATAAGGAAATCTGATTTCTTCCCCTGTGAAGAAAGGGGCTTCCTGCACACCCTGTGTATCGCAGGTTGGCCATATTAAAGAATGACAACAGGGTAGTCACTCTGCATATAGAGTGGTTTCAATATGATTCCTCTTTGCACATGTGACGCATTGGAGGCAGCGGGCCGGTAGCATACAGCAGTGGCAGCAGGGGCAGTAGCAGCAAGTGCGCAAGCGGCAATGGTAACATGTGTCCCCTTTTCAGGCAACGCTAATGAGCCCGAGATGAGATTGGTGATGGCTAGTGGTGCTGGTGGTGGATGAATGTGGAAGTACGGTTTGGTGGCAGAGCCAGTCGGATTTTGATAGGGAGCCCCACCTGCAAAACCAATCACCTTTTCCCACAAGCACCATCGACTCCCAATGCAGTGTAAATTGCGTGAAATTAGCCTTCGTTAAGCGCCTAATTTTCAAAACAGGCTTACCGCTGCCGGAAGGAAATTTAGCTTCATTAACTAAGTTTCACTTCTGTCACAACGCAATTTGAAATCGCGTGAGGCGGCTCCTATTGATTAATAGCCTCTTCCGATCCCTACTTTAATTTCTCTCTTTGACGATAGCGTCCCGGTTGGTCCCGGTAGGTGCTTATTAGACAGTAGCCTGCATAGAAAAGTGCGGTGTTTTGCCTGTGTTGGTTTCATCCCAGAGGAATCTCTGCCAGTCGAACTGCTCTGACATTTACAAACGACTGCATTCAAATCCCTCTGTGTCGCACCCAAATGCGGAGGAAGTAATGCAGGGATCGCGGGAGGTCACATTCCATTCAGCCATAGTACTTTTCCAAAAGATGTTTCAGGCTGCGCTCGCAAAAGGAGGAAATATACGATTGCGGGCATATCCGAAGGAATATCATCGGTTGGGAATTGAGTAGATGGAAGCCGTTGTGGAAGGACAATAAATACGACAAAGTTTGATTTATCGTAAGAGGCTCCCAAGTCAGCAACGTCATAAAACGGGTAGCTTTCTGAGAGAAAACAGTGAAGTGCACTCGCCTTTTCCCAGTAGTCTGTGGGGGCCTGGGTTGGGCATTAGCCCCCAATGTTCCATGCAGGTTGCTCCATGACTGCGGCCCAATGCGGATAAGTCAAGGTTATGCCCGGAAACCACATCACACACTAGGAAGTCAAAGCACTCTACTTCCATTCTGGTTGAAATTATTCAAATCGCCTTGTTTGCTCATCTGCGAATTACAAATTAATAACCATTAAATATCAGCAGTTCGCTCCGTTTCAAGAGTGGTGAGGAAAGTTTTGAAGGGCTATTTTCAGGAAGAACTACTGATCATATCCACGGTCCTTGTTGGCCGCCAGCCACAGACCGGAATCATATTTAGGGGTAGCAGGGACACATAATTGTACCGGCAAGAGATGGCAGACTGTTTCAGACTGATTCATTGGAACGAGATATTTCCTAACTTTACGTTATACGGCCCCGTTGTTTCAGAGGCGCTTCCCGCACGTCATATTTCCATGTCGCCAATAGTTCGCTTTGTGTACCTTATCTGTCGCAAAGAAAGAAACGGCAGTCGGCTGGTTTGAAACTTGTGCTGTAGCTCGACCCGGCACTATATAACTTACGTAGCTGTGTCCACCGGGACAACCGACATCGGCTATAGCCTCCTTGTGCAGGGTCATAAATTTTAGCGCACTTTCACATTCGCTTCATCCAAATCCCAGTTGGTTCCTCTGAGCTCCATGGACTTTTTTTTCAAAAATATCTGGACGAATACGATGCAGTGCAAAGCCTTATACAAACTGAGCGGATAAACAAATACGCTGGTTGAGAGTAACAATATGTTTATATAGAAACCCAAAAATGAGCCACGTTAAAAGTAACTAGTAGCCCATTGTATATTTTATGTGTGAGGATGAAGCACAGTCATGTATGTCCTATCATTTATATGCTTTTATGTTTCTTTTGAGCTGAGTATTTTCATTTGGGCATTGTTACACATACAGTGTATACATGAGGTACCGTATATAGACTACATGATTTTTATCGACGTTAAAAAATTGCCGTAAGTCGCATTATTATTGCAACATTTCAAACAAAGGTGGAATAGAGCTTTGTTAGCAGAACGCTGTACTCCCTTGTTAGAAGCACCTGAAACATTACAATCATACAGTATAAAAATATATATCCGCTTACAAATAACGTCAGCTCCTATGAATCAAAAAGTAAAGTGCACAAAGGAAAATGTGCATTCGTCATAATATTTGCTTCTTTTAATTAAGATACGGACTTCATCACAAATTCAGGTAACAAGCTACCTCTTGTTTGTAGGATTCGATCTTTCTCTAAATGAGGAAATCCCATGCCTCTGCTTGCCAAGAGTGTGGAAGGATCGCTGCCAGCTGTGCCTGTCTTCTGACCTGCTTTGCAGAGATACATTTTGTAGTCAGGAATGGGAATAAAGAAAGAACAACGCGAAAAAACGGCCGAAGAGCCAGTAACTTGTTGATTATAGGATTATGATACGTCCATGCTCTGTATAAGTTTATAGATTTCTCTAAGGGAGAGTAACTTTTAGCCAGGAAGACAATGACTTGACCATCAGAAAGTAGCCTACTTGTCAAGAATTCACGCCTAAGACCTAACATTCACAAATACAATATTATCTGCGATCTGTATTGTACAGTACATTGTAAACATGGGTGAGTCAGTCCCAATCGTTATAAACATTCAGTTAGGAAGCTTCTTTCTAGGATAAGAGAGGGAGTAGCATATTCGATGGATTGTGCTTAAAATGCATAAATTCACGTAAATAAAACACATTATAAGTTTTAAATGTTAGTTTTATACAAGTTGATCTCATTATACAGTTTTGTAGGATACTGAATTTTTAATATTATTATACGCTCCAAAGTTACCAATGATTCTAAAGCCGTCTAAAGCAGTGTCTGTACAAATATAATGGCGCAGTGCGGATTTAAAGTATAGACCTGTATGCGAATGACGAGCTTTACAGGAGAGTAATTTTTGGTATATTGGTCGCAATTAATTAACTTCCTCTAAAGGTTTTTTGACAGCTCCATATTAATTTTGGTTGTGTACATTATTAATGTGGTTGCAAATTTCGGTACTTAATTCTGCGCTTTCATTTCTCGCAATTTTATGTTATAGCGGTGAACTCTCGCCGAGATTTATTGTCAGCGTCTGGAAATTGTGGATAGATGGAATGCAGCAGAAGTAGTCGCCCAACCCCATTCTAGTTGGGAAACATTCCAGTGAAATATCTGGCAAGCGGTGGCTCATCAGTCATCAAGATAAGAAAGTCCAAATTCATCAACACATGACCTTCCGCAGAGAATATATGGTGAATGCTACCGTGGAAGAGAAGGGCATCATTCACATAAGAATTTCATCTTACCTTCAGGCCATTCAATCCTTTTACATAGCCCCTTTGTTTTAATGGTTTGAAACGAAGAACTGTATTGCACACCCTTTTCTTGGAAACTGCTTTAATATCGCTGGGGAAAAAACTCACTTAAGATTACAGTAACATTGGATTGTAAGTTAATTTCACTAAGTGTGCCCGGAATTGTCTGCCAGTTGAAATCTTACACTACTATAATCTCTTTAGTTAATGCATATAGTTCCGGAGAGATTTGATAATCATGCTTTACAGTATAGCTTTGAGATCAGAAAGTTTCCCAAGTCCAGGTAATACACTGAATCTTGATTGACACTTAACTTTCTCTTGGTGTAGGGGGCTTGAGATATTTAGTATTGTAATGTCAACTAAATCAATAATCTGCACTTGACGTACCTTCTTACGTAGTAATTTATTTTTCAATAAAGTATGTGTCTACTTGGAGCCTATATTATGAAGTAATTATCAAGCAAACGCTTCTTCTATTTTGGACCCTTGCTTACATTTAAAAATCTTAAAATTTAAAAACGAAGCTTTACTTCTCTGCGTCAATGATTGAATAATATGCAGGGCTAGTTCATTCATGGAGTGTCACAAGCATTAAAATTCAAATAATGCGACCCTTTTATGTTATCTAGTTTCAAAGTACACCGGCACATATTACATAGAAAATATTGTTAATTTGAATGATATTCACTGATTTTGGTCAAGTTTTCCTCTTTCTGCCCATATTCTAACGAAGAGGTGGTGTCCATAGATAAGAGAGGGTTCTATTATCTATGGTTGTGGCAATCACGTGCATCATCTTATCGTAATCTCAATCCATACTTCACACCTGAACTCAAACGGGATAACTTGCCGTTGACTCCCTTGCGAAGAAGTGAAATTGTCATGTCATGCATACGAAGCGAGGTACTGTCGCGGCCAAAAAGCGAAAGAAGAATCGCAAGTGATTCCAACGAGTTTCCCTGAAATTGCTGCAATGTCTGTACTTCAGTGTTATTGTACCATGGAGTATATCAAGATTATGACGTCCGCTACTGCATAATCGCACTATATAGCAGAGACGTTTCTGCTTTTACAGTGTACTCATTGGAGCCATTAATGATGGACCGGCTTCATCTTTTTTTTCCGCTAGAGTACTTCAGAAATTATCATATGCATGTCATAAAAACTCCGCGTCTTATTGACTTAAGTTATAAACGAATTAAAACCCAGTATTTGACTTTGCTGTCACAATCCAGTGCAAATGCAATTGTACTAAATCCCTCATGATATTAGTCACATAATACATCATAACTTAGTCTTACACCTGCAGGAGTAGAATATTAACGAAGTCAGGTGTGAATGATCCATATGGCTTGCATAGCTCTCCATAACTATAAATTGGATGCCGCATGAAAATCTGCGTGCCTTGAGCCGAAAAGTGTGCTCACGAGCTTTAGTTGTGCAAGGGTAGGCAAAATCTCTCTCTCTCCCTGAGGACTCTGGTACGCCCATGTTTGCGGAATGATGATTCGGTCGGGATTAAAGAGGTCACGTCCCATTAGGCTAGTGGGGAACCTCTTTGGAACCCTGGTGACATAAGCAAGTTTTCTCTTTTTGCCACATTCAGCAGCCAAGAGCCTGGAATTTGCTTAGTTTTTACATGCTTGAAAAGAGCAGTCTCTTTTGTAAAGAAACACTTTCAAGCAGTTCATGCTACATTACTACATCCTTGCTATCCAGGGAGGCATTTTGTTATGCGTTTTCTCGACAATGCTTCTGAAAAGCACTCACTTCCGTAATGGAGTTACACCATTTCCCCTATTTTTTACTCCAGACATTCAAGTGCGCTAAACCAGGAATTTCATACAAATAGCCTACTGAAGTAGACACAGTTACTGCTGTGCATTTTTGGAAAGGTTTCTCACACCCTAGAAAGCTGAACCGGTGTACAATAGACCACAGTAGATGCCGCTGGCCAAAAGAGGGCTCATGTGTCTGAAAATTTTTGAAGTGTTGCTTCAACTCTGCTCTCGTTGACACGTGAAATACCAAGGGACGAGCCATCCGCCGGAAGATTAATTATCCTCAGCTTCCATAGCATCTTTTCACTTTAGACTTTCAACGTCAGTGGTGCGGAGGAAAACCAAGTCATCGGATGAATGAAAACCGTTTTCCACATTGTGGCTTCACTTCCCCCCCCCCCTCTCCCCCGCTCAAAATGTTCAAAATGGATTCTTTTCAGATGGCGTTTAAGATGGGGGGTTTCTGGGGGTGTCCAACGTTACTTACCACCTGAAAGCACTGGTGCGTTGGTGGTATGGTGCGCGCGCATTTTATAGAAGAGTGCCGGAGCCTGGCCAATCGACTAGAGTGTAGGACTTGTAGGCTACGCACAAGAGGTTTCGTCTTTGCTTGGGAGAGATCAATAACTGAATAGCGCTCCCACAGCCTAGTAGCACATGATGTGTAGAGGGGTACGTTGGGACTGCCTGTAGCATCCAGATATGCAGTACATGTCGTCGGAAATGGATTCGCGGGAAAAAAATTTGGCGTGATTTAGGGCGGTTCAGAAAAGGTGGGATGGCCACTAGGCCAGGGCTTACATTTCATAAACCTGTATCGTATAATCGATAGGTTGGTATAGCAAAGCTAAAATAGAACTATGCATCGACGCGCAAGCGTTGATTTCAAATACTCCCGCACCAAATCAATAGTGATAGTTCTGTAAGCAAACGTATTTGATCGAAGTATGACCAATACTGTGCCTTTACTATAGCAAGGCTTTCATTTTGATCCAGTTTTGCCCGTGACTCCAAGTGTTTTCTGTTCCCCGCCACGACAGACGAATCAAATGGAAATAAATGATCGGGGGAGTCGGAAGAGGCAAAGACAAGAGCAAGTCGATTCCCCGGTGCCGCTACTTTGGAGAGCCTCTCTCCAAGAGTTTGTGCCGTGAATTTCTGGCGCCGGAAAAGTTTGGTAGCCCCCATGCTTCACGTTGCTGGCCACGACACCTCGGCCAACGTGAGCAGGGAGTCGGCTCGGTGACGGGGAAGACACGCTTGATAAGCGAAAATCCAGTTTGTAGCTGAGCCTGCCCAGGGAATGGCAATGGCGCCACGTGCAGTGGTCTCTATACAGTCGCCGCAACAAGTAGCTGCAGGCTTGGACAAGAGGGGTGGGTGGGATGTGTGGTGGGAAGGAACGGAAAGTGCGGGAGAACTTCGGAACTGTTTTTGCACTACTAGAGCTCGGTTGCAAAAGCATACACTGGCAGGCGGGCTGAGACAAAGGCAAGCAAGTGTATTGAACAAGCGCCTACGTGCTGGGAGAACCCTTTAAGAGAAGATAGTGAGATCGACCCAGACTCTAGTCTTCATTACAGTTGTGTTGCGGTAATGAGGGCACCTATTGATTATTATTTTTCTCTCTCCAAACCTTCCCTCCTTCCATGCTGTGCGAAACTTCTTTTGAATGCTCTGCCTCATTTTGCGCGAAATTTGACAAACTTGGGGTTTTCCAGCATTGTGTAACTCCGAGTTGGGGGGAGGGGGTTGTTGTCGTGAAGGAGGAGGGAAGGGAGGGAGGGAGGGTGAAGGGGGGAATGAGTGAGGGTAGAAGGGTGGAAAAAGAGATTCGTTTCATTTTCTTCGATGGCCTCTCCGGATGTGGAGCCAGTTATTTCGGTCCCCGGGAGCTGTTGAGAGCGAGCTGAATCGATCCCGGACTCCCGAAAATGGGAATCACCTGATGGAACGGGCTTGGCCGCCGAGGGAAGCAAGAGCTTGAAGGAATCAAGAGTAGCACCTCCTGTACGTCCTAACTACTTGACCTTCCTCCTTTCCCTCACGCCTCTCTCCATCCCACTTTCATTCATTCCCGTCTTTCTCTCTTTCTCTCTTTTTCGACGGCAGCCACAATGTAAGTTGGTGCAGAGGCGGCAGAAGGCAAGGCGAGAGGCTTCATGGCCCCATCTGGTAGCTGGCAGACGACGTCATCACTGCCGCGCCTTTTCGTGACCTCCTACCTTCCCTGGTGGAAAGTTCAGTAAGCTACTAATAATAAAGCCAAATGTCTGGTACCAACCATATTCTACTGTACTGTGCTATTCGCAATGTTAGGTCCACCAGGGACGGCTGGCTGGGTGTAGTGTTGCTGCTGTTGCTGCCGGTCTTATTGCTTCCTGTTGGGGTCAACGGAAACAAATGCCCTCCGGTGCAAGAGAGTCCACAATGCGCCTGCTACCACTTTGATGACGGCGTCTTTCTGGAGTGCCCCAGCGTGAGCCTACAGGCCCTGCATGACACTCTCAAGATGGTATCGGCTCCAATCAAATCGCTGAGCGTCTACGATCTGGACAGAAACTTGTCCGTGCTTCCCAAGAATATGTTTCCAGATGACTCCCCGCCCGTCCAGCATTTGCAAATATCGCATTCTGGCATCGAAGCTGTGGACGAGGAAAGCCTGACAGGTCTTCGGGACAGTCTTGAGGCATTGACGCTGGTCAACAGCCGCCTGCAGCATGTACCTCAAAAAGCGCTAGAAAGGTTGACTCGTCTGCGTTCATTAGATCTAGAGGGAAACCAGATTCACGAGCTTCCCAGTTATAGTTTTTTTGGCCTTTCCCTAGCCAAAGTAAACCTGAAGAGCAATCGTTTAGAAAAAATAGCCGAATATGCGTTTGCGGGATTGGAAGAGTCTTTAAGTGAATTGGGCATGACGGAGAACAAACTCAAAACGTTTCCGATGACAGCTGCGATACGATTGGCCAGTCTGCGCTTCCTGAAGCTGGCCTGGAACGAAATCGACACGATTCCTTCAGATGGGTACTCAAAGCTGCCATCTCTCGAGTATCTAGATCTAAGTTCCAACAATTTCGTCGCCATTTCGGAAGACACTTTTGAAGCGATGCCGCAATTGACCACCTTGTCTCTCTTGTACAATGCGATTGGCAATGTCGATAAGAATGCGTTTCGATCTCTGACCGAGCTTCAAACTATCGATTTGAGCCACAACAAGATCGTCTTTTTGGAGAGCACCACTTTCTTGCGGAACAAGCGCTTGAGGACTATCGACTTGAGTCATAATCACATTCACTACATCAACGAAGCCTTTTCCAATTTGACAGAATTGCGTGAACTCTTTTTGCTAGAAAACAATGTTTTGAGCATACCCAACGAAGCGTTTTTGGGCTCCAACCAACTCTCTGTCATTTATTTGCAACAAAACGCAGTCAAGAGCGTGGGGGCAGAGGCACTGGGATCTTTAACTAACCTCTCCCAGATTCATTTGAGTTCCAACTATATCGAACAGATACCTCCCACTCTGTTTGAGCACAATAGGAGGCTAGCCTCGCTCAGCCTAGACGGAAACAGACTCACTCAATTGTTTCCTGGCACCTTCCGCAGCTTACTTGAGTTGCGAGAGCTGCGCCTACAACTCAACTTTTTGGGCTCCATTGAACGTGGAGTGTTTGCCCCTCTGCCTGCTCTCCTAGAATTACATCTCCAAAACAACCGTATCACACACATAGATCCTGGAGCATTTTCTACCTTGAGAAAGCTTCAACACATCAATCTTCAGGGCAATTTCCTGACTCACCTTGGAGAGGTGTTTAGTTCCAGCGCGCCAAACCTGCTGTCCATCCAATTGGACTGGAATCAGTTGGTCTCTATTCACCGGGACTCTCTGCAAGGTCAAACGGGTGTCCAAATAATGTGGTTGGGTCATAATCGGTTACCCCAGCTGAATGCCTCCCTCCTAAGCGACTTGCACAGCGTTCAACGCCTGTACCTTACCTACAACGAGCTGAAGGTGGTGGAAGATGGGGCCTTTGAAAACATGGCAGCATTGCAATTTCTGGAGATGAACGACAACCGACTGGTCAGCATCACTCGAAACACGTTTCGCGGCTTGGCTAGCTTGGAAGAGCTGTACTTAGCTCGCAACGCACTGACGCAAATAGAACCGGCGTCTTTCGACGTACTGGTGCGTCTGGGCTCATTGGATTTGTCAGGAAATATTCTCCTGACCCTTAGCGACCAGATGTTTCAAGCTAAGCTACCCTTGCAAATGCTGAACCTTGGCCAAGCCGCACTCCAGAGCATCTCCCCGGGAGCCCTTAAGCCTCTGGTCAGCCTCCGCGAGTTGAACCTAGAGGACAACCAGATCAGTGCAGAGTCCATCCCACACTTACAAATCGACACGTTGCAAGTGCTGAAGCTCTCGGGTAATAATCTGAGCCGCTTGTCTGAGGAGGTCAGCCTGGCTCTGCCCTCTCTACAGCACCTGTCTGTAGAAGATGCTTCTCTGGGCAGGATTCCTGAGGGATTGTTCCTGCAGACGCCCCAGGTGCAGGTGTTACGCCTAGCCCGGAACCAACTGCGGAACATCACGCCCTCTACCCTGTTGCCACTGCATGCCTCTCTCCGGGAGCTCTATCTGGATGGCAACAACCTACGTGCCTTTCCTTACCAAGCTTTGGCCAACGCCAGCAGTAGCTTGGAGGTGCTGACCCTTTCCAAGAACCGCATCTCCAACGTGGACGTGTCCAAGCTGTACCTGCCCAAGTTGCATACACTGGACCTGAGCGCCAACCGCCTGACGCGCATGGTGGACTTTGCCTGCTGCCCTCCGGCTCTTCCCAACATCCAGAAGCTCGATTTGAGCGGGAATCGCTTGTCACGTTTGCACCAGGCCTTCTTTCTCAACACCACTCTCTCCCGGGTCAATCTGGCCTCGAATCATTTCGTGCACGTACCGGAGCCATTGTCAGAGAGGAATCTTCGAGCCTTGCGCGTGCTCAATCTGACGGGTAACCCCTTACTGAGTCTGCATGAGGACGTGCCCCTGCTGCCCAGCTTTCCAGCAGTGCTGGAATTACATATCACTGGCACTAACCTCTCCATACTCACCAGCAAGGACTTTGAAGCCTTTCCGGCGCTCCTGCACTTATTCTTGCGCGCCAACCTGATTGCACGTGTTTCTCCGGGAGCCTTCCGGCCCCTGACAAGCCTTCTCACCCTTGATCTGGGCTCCAACGAGATGGAGTTGCTACCTCAAGAGCGACTGCGAGGGCTCCTCCAGCTGCGTCTGCTCAACCTCACTCATAATCGCCTGAAGATGTTGGAGGAGTTTCCCAGGGATCTGCAAAACTTACAAGTTAGTCAATTCATTATTTCTGCATGATCCTTGAAGCTGGTTATTACATGTACTGTACGCTTTGATGTTCGAAATAGTTATTACTTATTACTTATTAAGTTTAATCTGACCATGTCGCAGCTGGTAATTTGAAGTGTTTTTGCTCCGAATTGGAATCTACAGTGCACATAGTCTGCCTGCCTATACACTTTTATACACAGAGATCCTTGAGTTTTTCATCATTTTGCCTGATATCTATATAGCTCGACATCTCTTTTGCGCTCTTTGAAGTATGCTTCAAAGGTTGAGTGAATATTCTACAGCCGCGTCATTATTCTCACTAGTAAGTTCTTGCAGTGTGTGACACTATAGAGTCCATAATCTAGGCCTCTGTGGGAGTGTGATATCAGAGCAGTGCATATTATAAGGATGAATGATAAAGAGACGGGCCGTGTGCATTCGAGCCGTTAATATTTTCGCCCTCGTAGATTTCTCAAGCTGTGCAATTTCTTCACGTGCTTGATACATTAGAGGGCTATGGCCTATGCTATAGGAATTTGCGATCATATCGGAGAGAAAGGGACACTGCAACATATTATATTGCGTATTTATAAAACCACGACTTTATCCCCCCCCCNCCCCCCCCCCCCCAAATTAAGTTTTCGAATGATTTTCCGTTTTTATTGGTGCACTGCAGTACTAGAAACGAGCATTGTTACAGGCATACAAATTACCTGTACGACCTCACACGTGTTTTGCACTCCTCCGGCCATAGTCGTCCGAATGTCAGAAAATCGTCTCAAGTCCAGGTACGCTAATGATATGACGTGATTATTTTATGCCGTAATTTAGGTTTGTCATTCGCTGGTTGGTAAAAATTTTATTTCATCTATAGGGTGGTTTCATTTCAGATCAGCCAGTGAGTGAAAAAAGGTGTCAGGTCATAGTCATCGATTTTTTTGAAAAAAGTATAATAGTGAGACACGATTTTTTTTACAGTGGTAATTTTTGTTTCTATGCAACAACATGCACATTTCAAAAATTAATGTATGGAAAACGCCATTTTTAATATGCAATATTCTTAAAAGAATATTGCATATTAAAAATGGCGTTTATTATATTTCATAAAGGAAATACCAGTTCTGTCATACAATAATATAAAAACCTGGTATAGATTCTTGATGGTACCGGTACAAATTTATGAAGTGGTATTTTTGCTTTCGTTTAGTGTCTTTCAACACCCTTGCAGTTACTTCTAAAGTTATAAACTCATAATGAATTATAACAATAGTGAAATTTATTTATATTTCGTCAGTTGCAACACTCCGTATCCTATCTCATAGACTTGGGTACAGTTGTTAACATATTAATATGCGTGAACTGATATAGTCTAACTTTTGGTGTGAATTTCATTATAGTAGGGAACTTACTTGACAGTACTTAAGTAGCAGTCACTTCCTCTTGTCAGGAGAAGTATATGTGCGTGTCATTATTGTACATCCATTGTCCACGAACCAATGATGGCAACTTTGAATCCCTTTCGCTGCTGGAATGGCTGCCCATTCATTTTTTTTTTTGCTTCCGGTATACTTCCACTATTCATAAATTTGTATCATCAAGAATCTATACCAGGTTTTTATATTATTGTATGACAGAACTGGTCTTTCCTTTATGAAGTATAAAAGAATATTGCGTATTAAAAATGGCGTTTTTCATATATTAATTTTTGAAATGTGCATGTTGTTGCATAGAAACAAAAATCATCACTGTAAAAAAAATTCGTGTCTCACTGAATACAAAATAATATATACCGAATTTTGATATAATTTTATAATCGAACTCATGCTACTTTGTTATACAAAAATAACGATTAAATTTTCAAAATTGCTTCTTCGAGAAAATATTTATTTTAAGTGTGCATATTGTAGCACAATATATTACAAAAGTTGTGACTTTACAAAAATTTATATCTCACGTATAAGAAATATATACCGGGTTTTGACACCAGTTAAATTTATACCATGCCTTTCCTATTAAAATATAAAATTAAAATAAAATATTAAAAATTGTTTTTTTGAGAAAATAATTTTTGAAATATGCATGTTTTCGCTTGTTGCCATATTTTCACCTCGCATATCTCAACGACACGCGGAGCTAACGAAGGTTTTATTTCATAGCCTGGAAGGGGTCACCGAGTATATCACAAAATATAATCAGCACAACCGTCACGTTTACCATAACGGCGTAATAAATTGCGAAATATGCGCATTTTGACCAAAATATGCAAGATTGGTGATTTTTTGCAGGTGACTGTACCATTAAGTAGAGTAAATTTATGCATTAAATGACAGTGTGATATTCCAAAAGCATGAGTTTAAAATTTCATGTTGGTTCTCAGAACAGTTCCCGAGATATCCTCATTGAAAGCAATGAAAAAGGCGGGAAAAAGTGCGTCTTCGCGTGATTGTGATTTTGGTACCCCTTCAAAGAAATATTAATATCTCGATAACTAAACTTAATCTGGTAAAACTGATTGCTCCATAAGAGTTCAATTGGATGTGGGTTTCACATATATTTTTTTCAAAAATATCGATGACTATATGACCTGACACCTTTTTTCACTCACTGGCTGATCTGAAATGGAACCACCCTATAAGACTTCGTTGTGGTTAATTGATGCAGCAGCGATATACCAAAACCGTAACATGGAGTTACCTGTTGGCAGAGTACTGAGATACTGTTGTTTGTCATGGAGCATAGCATATTTTGTCTTTTATATCGGAATATCACGTAATCAAAAAATCCATTCCAATCCGAGAGGATTCTCGCAATCGTATTAGTGACTTGGTCTGGAATGAGCCGATATGCCTGTTTCAAAATGCAGAATGCCTCAGTCTGCATCGCGTAAAGGGAGGAATGCTTTAAATACCTGTATTTGAAATGTTTTTAAAGTTTATAAATATACCGTATTTCTGTTCATATCAATTTATTTTTAGTAACTGACTACATTAATTGCCTTTTATTCAACTATTGTGATACAGACATCATGGTCATAGGCTCATAGTTTTATAAACTCCTGGTGTCTCGTATCGCATCAGTTTATTCTCGTACCGTCAACCGGGGTGACTTTACACAGAAAAAGCACATTTCTGCACATTTCTGGTCGGCATGGGTTTCTGTGACAAATTCTGACCACTTTTTCTGGGCACCTGGTGAGGACCTCGTACGCTGCATATGTTGGCACATTGACCTCTGTCCTGGGACGAATTGGTAAAATACAAAAAAATTGAACTCAGCTTGTGTAAAGTAACCCCAAGACGGGGTGACTTTACACATACGAGAAAGGGAGTGATTCTATGAGCACTGTAATGTTGGGTGACATGAGAGAAGTCATTCTTGTAACTCAGAACTATAAACTTAGTAGGGGAAGAAAAATTGGACATGTAGGGACATTACTCCACATTATTTCATTACGGTACCGTAGTTCTATCCAGTCACGACAAAAAGTTTAAAAAAACAGCCACAAACAACTGTGCACTCACAGCAAACACAGGTTCTCTTTTATCTTAAGGTTGCAAAAGCCTAGAGAAAGTGGAAAATGCGGTACTGCGTAAGGTAGGTACCGGTAGGGTACCAATACGGTATGTGTAAAGACACCCCACGTGCACGAAAACATTTGGCGTGACATGAAACTTGTTCGATTTAAGCTAACAGACAACTTTTCTGCGTGTATGACTTGTGTCCCGGCCATGCCAGATATATTTCCGAGGTTCCAGGCCCAAACACATTCATGTCAGTAATTTGCACGGTACTCCACCAGTTAGAAGTTTGCAACAGATCCCCAAGTAGGCTTTTTGTGGCCTTGCATTCACAGCCTCATCACTACCACTGTTTTCCTCGCATTGTACACCTCTTGCCGTACTGGACACCTGATGGAGCCATGATTAGTATACACTCATGTAGTGTGCGATGGTGTTCATCATTTGGCCAAGAGATGGCGACGAAAGGTTTTCCCACTTCTGTGTAATTAAGTCACCCCCTGTGTGTAAAGTCACCCCGGTTGACGGTACGTACAATAAACAGACTTCCTGCAGACCTGTAGCAAAACTCTCCCAGAAAATTTTGCTTTTATTTTTTGCTTTTAATTCAGTTTTCGTCATATCCAGCAGGGCTATGTGTTATTATCGTGCATGGCTGGTAAGAAGCTATAGCATTCAGTGTGATTGAGTCCGACAGTCTGAATGGAAGCATTAGTAAGCCCGTCTATTACTTTATAGACCTTTTCACTTTTACCAGCCAAAATCCCCAGAAGTAATAGACTGCATAGATCTGGATAGCCACACGAGAGGATTACTATAGGCAGTAAAAGTAGCCAATCTCTCAACCGAACAAATAATAAACGACTGATAACTATAGCCAAACAGTTTTCCTCTATGCGACAAATGCAGCGGCATTATTAGAAGGAATGCAATAGTATTAATTTTGTCATATTGGTCTTTTATGCCATTTTAAGTCCACCTGGATGTTTATCGTTATTTTAATTGCTGCCCATATTATTGATAAGTTATTACAAAAATTAATTATCCTCGTAAGAAGCTTGTATTTGTATACACTGTTGAGAGCAGTGCCTCCAGTAATAATTCGAGAAAACCAGCCCTTTCCAACGTATGGAACGCATTAAAGGTCGGTAGTCAGTAAAGGCTGAAAAGTGACCCTTTATATTGCGAAAATTCTCCGCCGTGCACGCAGTGGACTATTTTCGCGTATACTGAGCAGCATTGTTGCAGTCTCGAAACTTGCTGGAGAGTTACAATGAGTATAGGCCAAGTGCAGGGTAAAGTTGTGAAAGCGAGCAACCATATCCCTTGTACCTCACGAGTGTCAAAAGGTAAAAGTGGTGCAGTCTGAAGCGACCTCCTCCACTCGGTTTCGTGGGACCTCGTAGCAGACCTCAAAGCTTCCCTATGTGGCTGTATGGTAGCCTACAGCAACATGTTGCTCGCTTTGTAGTTTCAGGAGCTCATGGGAGTAGTGTGTAACTTTTCGGTTAGGGGCCGTCCAGTATACGCCGCTGTTTTTGGTTATCCCTCTCTGGTCCATCTCCCTTATACGTTACGCAACACTGTTCGCGCTTCTCTGCATGGTTCCGATCGGAGTTCCCTCCAAAATGAGGTGACGGCCTTTATGAAGCTGCAGAGGGAAGAGGGAGGTGGGGAGGGTATTGGGGGGAAGGAAAAATTCTGGCTGAAATGTGCTTCAACTTTTGCCAAAATATTCAGAAGAGCCAGAAAGCTGTAAAACTGATAGTGTTGAAAAAAAGGAGGACCGCTTTGCTAAAGTATGAGGTATATGTTTTCTCGAAGTACAGTCGGAGAGAGTTGTGCCCGTTTTTCTCCTGGCGGACATAAAATTTGACATTCATTATTGCTTCTGCAGCTCGTCGAATCTGGTGAATTTTACGAGGGGAAAAGTATAACTTTGTCTGTACCACAGCTACCTTGTCTGTCAGAACTGAAATAACATACGTATAATATTTATCGGTGGATCACGAAACCTCGCCCCCGATATTTTGCTAAAATTCCCAATCAGATGTAAAGAAGCGCAATTTAACATGCTATAGAGCTGTGGCAAATATATTAAACCATAAATATATATTATTTTCATTATATAATAAATTTCTGAGGAGTTCCTAACAAGATGAAGCTGATCACTGCTAAACTTATTTAACCTAACAAAAGATAGGTAAAAATAGGAATAAAGTGGATTTTTTGAAACGTATAGCAGATTGCCTATGATAAGGATCATAAGCAGGCAGGGTGGCGTAGATTATATGGTAGCAGGTTTGGGTATCTAGCCCTACATGAGAATTTAAATACTCGGATTGTACTACTATTTTTGATTCAGTATTTGATGTTACAAACCGTCCACATTAGAGTCATAAATATACCTATAGCAAATTTTATGACTCTAATGTGGACACCTGGACGGTAACTAACTTGACTGACAGACACATAGTATGTCATGTAGTATAAATAGGTCTATGGTTCTACATCGGACCCCTCAACGGAGCTTGGAATGGCTGATCGCTGAGGACTTCGTAGTAGCGCCTTGCTTATCTCTTGTACCCGTTGAGGGGTCCTCTGTCTCCTTTTGCGTCCAGTGCTTTCTGGTACCGGCTTTGAAGCTATGTCCCAGAACTGCTTCACACACCTTATGAACGTCCGGTGGTCGGGGACTTTGTCCTGATGTCCCAGTCCAAAAAGGCAAAGAAAGATACTTTGTATACAGCTATGAGGGATTCATTATTTTAAAAATAATTTAATCCTCCACGACGAATGTATGGTGTTCTGCTCACCACAACGCTATTTTTGCAAATGGCATACCTTCCCCACTCTAGCACACGCGGATATCCAGCGCAGGCACAAATAGCATCACCTGACCACGTGATTCAAATCCTGCTATTCCTTTTTCACAACCCTGTATTAGCGAACGAAGATTCAATCGGTAGCCAATCTAGTAAGAAATAACGCGCTACGGCACTCTAGCTGCAGGCCCGGCTAGCCTATTTTCCCGTCTTGAAGGGAGCAAACGAGGCTGGGATGGAGACGACGCGACGAGGATTGACAGGTGCTATAGGTATGAAACCTCTGAAAAGTAACGCCAGTAAGTGGTAATGTGACAAAGGAATGGGGCATTATTCCCGGACGCACACAGACTCTGTCATAGTGTAGCCTACACGTATTCATGTATAACTAACCCACTCCCTGTACGATTCATATCATATGGTGTGCCATTTAGCCTTCTGCGGTCAAAAAGACAACGCATGAACTGCTTAAGATATCTTCAAACCTGTGATATTTTAGTGAAAATAGTTATACAAATCCAACGTGAAAGTCGTGTCCAAATGTCATATTCAGAGTTAAAAGCAATTAACTGCATTGTTGGTCACTGAAATGAGGTATTTTGTACTATAATTATTTACATTCCAATCATATGGCCGCTTGTGAATGGATATCCAGGAATTTAGAGTTACCAATTTTTACGCTTCGCACTAATCGATTACCTACTGGTGAAAGTTGCGTTTCCCATTTTTATACGACGGGCTCATAATATGGAAGCAACATAATGTACACCCCATCATTCTGTGCCATTTCACGTTAGCAGTGCCCTCCAGTTCTTGGCCCCCGATCTGAATTGCAATCTGGACTCCACCTTATTGCACATCTTGTACTTCCATAAAGCTGTTCCCTCCAGCGATGCTTGCACCTTTGCAGCTCAACGCCACTGATATCTCTGTTCGTCGTTAGGCCTGGTGTCGGGCATAACAAGACTTCCTTATCAATATCGGTCTTATGGTACAGTACATGACTTGACTTTTCAAGTTTTCAAGATGATCGAGTAAAATATTGTTTTACGACTGTTTAAAACAACAGAACATTAGTAAGCTACTTATGTCGGGAAACTCTAGAATACAAAATAGCACGTACACCTCCGTTGTTCACTAACTTGAGAACTGGCATGTAGGAGGAAGGACCTTCCAGAGACCTCATTTTCATATTTCAGATGCTGCGAAATGAAGAGCTACAGTATTTGAAAATTAAATAACTTCAGGGTATCCTTTGATTACCCGGTACATAAAACAAATGAAATGAATGAGGCAGATAGGGCAGTTTTTTTGGAATGACGGTAATTATGTATTTTCATGCTATTTGACTCTTATTTTCCTTCAGCATGCCTGCATTATTGTTTCACTCTACACCGCCCAGGGCTCGCCAAAGTTTCTAAAATGAATGTGATCACCGGAGGAGAAGGCTTTCATTTCCTTCATGTCCATCACCAAGCATGGCAGCCATTTTTAATAAAGGAGAGAATGCTCCATTATTAGCCTCTCTTTGTGTTCGTTGAGAACACTCCTTTCCAGGCATCTTTCATTGTTCAGATATCAGCTTTGACACTAGTTCATCATGGGCAGGTCCAATAATAATGTCTAAAAATTATCGGATGCTTTATCTGCGCTTAGGTGATTAGTGGTTAACATATAACAGTGAGTGTATGTAGAATGTGGATTACAAAATATTTATATTGTGCATAAGTAATAATAATAATAATAATAATAAATAATTTGATACCCCATTATCAGCCTACGGGCTTTCCTAGGGGGGGATTTCTCCCAATTTTTTGTCTGGAACTCTTCCAATTTTTACTATTTTTCTCATCACCGGAATGAAGCAGGGAAAGGGAAGGAAGGAGGCGGCTGTGGCCTATATTACGGTAACGACCCCGGAATTATCCTGCAAGGACCATGGGAAACCACAGAAAACCATGGTCAGGGTCGCCGGCCTCCGGGATTCGAACCCAGGACCTCCCGATTAGCAGTCGGACACCATACCACTACACCACTACTGCTTCGGTATATATTGTGCATAAGTATGCTGAACTGTCCAAGGCCAGTGGTTCCTAATTTAACCCCGGCGATTCCAAGGGGCGAAAGGTCATGAAAATAATGCTAATGACCCCTGCCCTCTCCCCTTTCACCCGCCCTGAAGAACCCAACTCCGTAGCTGCAGGGAATTAAGAGCACTTGTTTTCTTGGGGCTTCTATTGTTTAATTCACTTCCACTAACAGCCTAACCGGTGCTGCGTAATGAGCAACGTAAGAGTATAGCTGTAGCCTACTTTGGAAAAAGAAGACAGGAAACCCTTACAGCAAGAGAACCTTAAGTTTGATGCATTCAAATTGGGATGGGAGTGGGCTGCTATTGAAATAGGTGGAGCTTCGGCTGAGTAGAATCACATAGGTAGCATAGGCTGTGTCATGCGAGCAGCAAATTCCCTCCTTTCTGTAAATTTTGAACCGGAAAAGTGAGGTCACCCACGCCTAGGCGCGAATTTGAGATCTGACCTCGCTAGGTCGTCACTCTGACTTCAAGAGGTCATAATATTGATTGATTGATTATAATATTAAAATAGTTTATCGCTCTATACGATGTTAATTAACTTGACTAGGTGGAGAGAGGCTATACTCCTTGCCGATTCGAGAACTACTAGTCTGCGGCATTCATGCGGCAATAGTGTGAAATACTCATTTCAGGTGTCACTGACGAAAAATGCAATACGCGTATTGTTTGTGTCATGATTCTTGCAGTTTTCAACTTTTTGAATAAACATTTCGGAATACAGGTCCATCACCGACATCCCGTCCTCTCTTGTAAAAACCGCCAACTCACACAACCAATGACTGTACATGTACCGTACTGGATGTCACAAAAGATATATGACATCAAAACAACCATAGAGGCACTCTATAGTGTACTTGCTTATGTTTACATAATATGGTCACTATTACTGCTGCCACAATGCCAGTAACACACCAACTTTCTGCATCACGTAGCATAGCGGTTAGTGCTATTTTCCAAGGATGACAAGCCAGCTCATTATTATTTTACCGAAGATACTTTTACTACCTCTGTGCAATTGCGTGAAGTTGGCTCGGGTAGTCCGAGTTTTACAGCTGACTACCAATAAGTCTGGACCTAACAACCTGCAATAATGCTGTCTGGACTGTTTATCACAATCGCAATTTCAAAAGTTTCAGCTCTGAAGCTTTAAAATACCCCAGGCGCCTTCCCAGACGACATTGTTGCAGGTTTCCAGGTCCTGACTTCTTCGTGCCATCAACTGCAATATGACCGCATTATATCGCATTTGGCAGTGTGTCTGGGTGATAGTATGCTATATGTACAGTACATGTAAAATTATACAGGGTGTCTGAAAATACTGAAGGAGGATATCGACTTTGTGATCACCATGTACCTCTCCTTACATTACTCTCGCGTTTTTGACTTAGGGTCAGCTGGCTAGTTTGCTAACTTTGTATGCATTCCTAGGCATCCCTGAGCCGCTGTCCGATTTATGCACGAGTTCCAATGGTCTTTCCAATTTTCTGACTTTTTTTTCGAGAGTTCGACGGAGCTGCAAGGCCGAGTTATGCTTCCCAGTGCGTCAAATATTCAGCTGGGAAAGGAGAGGGAAATAGCTACCTCGCACTTTGGAAAGTCCGACAACATACGTATATGTTGCAGTATATCGGCTTGAAACGCGCTCGTTCTCATACCGTGCAGATTTTATAGCGCGATGAAACATTGAAAGAAGTCAGGGACTCCAGGAAGGCGCCTTCCTCAGCCGAAAGTCTATGAGAAAATTCTGAAGGTAAAAAAATTTGTATGAAAAGTTTCCCTGCAGTTCCTAATATATCCTTAATATAAGTTAATTACGGTAAAGCGGGATCCAAGATTTATTAGTCAGAGGCCTTGGAGGGATTCTAGGGTCCCTATAGGCACTTTCAGATGTGGGGAGCCCACCTCACTTCATTCCCCTCCCATAGTGGCCTATTGTAGCCAGAATTTCAGAACCTTCGAAGTGGAGCTTTTGACATATCTCGAATACCAGCCAGCAATAATACCTCGTCATCCGAATAGGCAGCTAAAATGAACTTGAAGCACTGGCAATAACCCACAAACGGGATGGAAGGGAACAGGAGGGTGTCGAAAAATCATCACAATCCTGCGGGCACGAACAGCCAAAAAAGGCAAACAAGGCGAAGTCCAACTTGTACGTGCAGACGAAGGAAGGCGAAATCGATTGTGAGGTACCCTGCCGAGACAACTAACTGATGCGTGACAGGAATCATACAAACGGTCAACATTTTTAAGCAGAAAGTTCTGCATTTACATGGTACATTGCTCCTGAATGCAGAGGCGATGTTGCACAATTCGGGTGTAACCTGATCGTATAGTTGCCCAGGTAAATGGATACCTTATACTTTGCGCAGGATAAGAGTCAAGGGCTGTTGATGCGCCTCTTGTGCTGCCTTTTTTGTCTGTCACATGGGACGGGTGTCGAGTGAATCCGGGTGTAGATATACAAGTGACATTGGACCAAGGACTGCTGGAGACCAGGCCATGAATTTTTGCAAGGCATGTGTGATGTGGCTAATTAATGCGGGAAAAATGGGGAACACAATCATGTATTGATCAATCCGAAGTCATTCAGCGAACGTTTTAATTAGGCCTCGAACTATAGTCACGACAATCTGTGCTGCACCCGGCCTCCAGAGGATGAGTGTTCCGATAGTGTAATCACGTGTACAGTACTACACATATTACAGTGTAATCACACAAGGCGCAAATACTCTCCTAAACATACGTGACGTACTATGGTGCTCAAATTGTTTTGACCACTTTATCCTGGTCTTGAAGCAACCCTTCACACACACATCTGCTTGCCGTGAGGCCTGTGCAAAGGGTTGCTTCAAGCCCAGGATAAAGTGGCCAAAACCATTTGAGTACTTCACCACCAAAAATATTGCGTACCTTAATATGTTGGGAAATATTTGCGCTATTTTTTTCATGAAGTGCACTTGCGTGAAAACCTCCTCATTCCTTCACTTTAATGCTATTGTGGTGACTACAAACCCAGACGCTGGACGCAACTAACATCGCCTCATATACCATTTCTGGTGGCAAAAAGGGGTAGTCCAAAACCCTGTGTGTGATCATACGACCAACCTACTACTGAAGTTAATAGGCAATTATGTTGTACTGGAAATGCTGGTCACTGCAGAGCAGGGCTAATATTCGCTAGGTCGTAAAGACGGCGCTTTGCTTAATTTCCCATTCGCCCCGAGTGAGAGATTTACGCCTATCGCTTTTACGGCTTGCACTGGTCATTGCTTATACAGTAATAGATCTCTAATGACTGTTTGCCCATTGCAAGGCAAGTCATGCCCATACAATGTAAAATTCAGATTATGTACGTCAGGTCTCAAGCAACACTTATAATACTACATTAAACGTATACGGATGACAACTCCTATAGTAATGTTTTGTTACTTTATGTCCGAAGATCAAAGTCGCAAATTTCGTTACATTATGATCATAGTGGCAGCAATGAAGTCAGCTTATCTCTGAAGTCGATAAGTTAATTTCTGCGACACTTTTTCCCAATATATTCGGTCAAAGCTAGGAGTAGGATAGCTTTTTGGTATGATTTATTTCTGCTCTGAAAGGGATAACTATATCAATATCTTTTCCATTTTCTGCATCCACCAGCTCTTTTTTTTTCCTTATCCGTTCCCGCTCTTCAGACTTGACATTCTCTTCATAAATTTCTTTCCCCACGCACTCTCACAGAAGTCACACTTGAACATCTTTTCATATTCTAGTCGGTAATCTTTGACCTGGTGCACAGACCGACTTCGCGGCGGGGGGAAAATGGAAGGAAAGGCGAGGCGTAAATTTGATTTTATGTATTCTGCTCGACTTGAATAGTCTTCGTGAAGTCCCCCTGACGTCTGCAAAGGAAGGTGACATCTCGAATATAAATTTGTGCCCACGCTAATTTTTTTTATATTTCGCTCTCAACCTGGCATGTACAATATGAGACTTACTGTACTGGTATTGTAGACCTCTGCGCCCCATCACATTTCATTGTGACAAATGCAATTTCTGTTGTTGTAATTTGCGGCCTTTCATTTGAGTGGACCTTGTACTGCGAGCAATTTTGTGTGCAATTTATGCATGCACTGGTAATATTGATACCAAGATTTTGTGCAAAGCAACTCACTTGGAAAGACCGAAAGAGAATTCCAGGCGATAAAATTTTTTGCACCATACATGATGGGAGCACTTTTTCTCCCGGGGCCAAATCACTGCAGCACATCAATAAAACAGTTTTGCAACACAAGAGTAAATCGGATTTTCCAGTTTGACCAGGCATAACATTATGAGCTTAAAAGGGAGAAATTCAGTTTCACCTGACAACATACTGGCAACTATATAATAGTAATTTTCGACTTGTGGAATAAACATCCATGTACAGTATAGCACTAACTTGACCACATTCGTCAGTATCCCAATAGGGTGTTTCATCAACCAGGAGCACTGGAGCTGATAAAGTGTTATGACAAAAAATAAGCAAATAACAGTTGTATAATTCAGACAAAGATTTACAACGAAAATGATAGAAAATGGGTACAATTATTATAATTATTTGTTGTCTCATGTGGAAGTGTTGAAAATATTTTACCGTTCTTTTCGCAGGTACTGGACGTGTCATACAACCAGCTGACCAAGATCAGTCCAGATACCTTTCGCTCATTGTTTAGTTTGGCCGAGCTGTACCTGGCAGATAACTGGATAGCTACGGTAGCCAGTGAAGCTTTCCGTCCCCTGAAGAGGCTTCGCGTGCTAGATCTCAGCAAAAATTACCTAGAAAATCTACCGCTCAACGCCTTTCGACCTCTCGAAGCGCAGATTAGGAGTCTCAAGGCGGAAGGTCAGTTTCTTCATTTCTTTGTCAGTGTGTTGTTTTTGAACAAAATATGTTTGTAGTGCAGTTAGTATTGCATGAGTTTGCATGTGATGCTTCCTGATGCCGTGACATATATAAGAACTTCGTTATGCATAAGACGGTTGTTCCAGTGCAGTGTAATAAATGTGCACTACAATGTACCGGCATCTAACAATAATATTCTGCAGTAGTGCAAGAAATCTTAAGGTAAGTTGATAATGCACACTGTACTTGCTCTGATCTGAAAATATTGGGACACCCCCAAAAAATGGAGTGGTGGGGTTATACACAGGATGTGATAAAAAGTTTCCATTAAGATTATCTGGACTTTAGAATGTATAATTATGAATAGTAACAGTTGAGCTAGGAGGATACCAAATTTGAAGTTCATTTGACAGTTAACAACTGAAATAAATACGATTATACCTTGGACAG